>JANCMC010003772.1:255206-289641 GCA_024363005.1 Charaxes varanes | reverse complement strand
AATATTGCTTTTATTCTTTTTTAAACTCGCAATACTTTTATTGCGTCTAGTCTAGTCTGAATGAATAACAAATGAACAAAATGAAAAATATTGGAAATCATTTTGTTCATTTGTTATTCATTTAGACCCTCTTTAAAGAATATTACTTTTTGAGCTTGTAATTACAACTAATAAAAAAAAAGAAACAAGTTAAAGAAAGGAGTATATGAGCAAAATTGCTATAAAACTATTTAAGCCTTGAATTGTCAGGAAATTTTATAAGTAAAAATAAGATATAAATTTAGAAATTATACCATGCCTGGATAGGCGGGGATGGAACTATAGTAGACGGAGTAAAACCTGGATCGAATGTCCCAGGCACTCTCTGGGTATCTTTACACGACGCCCACCCGAAACATACACGGTAAATCTTTAGCATACTAATTAATTAGTCGCAAAATATAGAATTAGTAAAAATAACCAAGTACGATGAACTTCTAATTATGAACGAACGATCTAGTCTTTTAATACTTCCAAATTCACTTATTCAAAATCTAATTAGATATGACTGTAGAAGTATATTTGTATCGATTTTATTATGAATTTAGGACGCACTAATATACTAACGTAACGTAGCATTCTTTGTAAAATAAATGCCAGACACATGACATAGTTTCATTTGCGTACGATAAAATAAGTAGAGAACAAATAGAATTTGTACGCCGAGAACAATAGTGTTCCAAGTGCAAATATCATCGATATGTTTGGACGTCCATCAGCAATATAAATAGAGAAATCAAACAAATGTAGATCATATTTTCCACAGATCACTCAAAGTGAATATAAACATTTCCACCGTGCTGCAAACATTTTCACAAATTGTTAAAAATATATTGGCACTTGACACGCGTCTGGTAATTCGTTGTAAAAATATTGCAATATATCTGATATTACAGTTTCTTTCATTGGATAACAATAGGTTGCTTCTTACCTAATCTGCATAAACCTGTACCCGTGACTTTGTCCGCATAAAATTAAGTAAAAAAGTAGATTCAATTTAAGCGTGATCACATAATTAATAATATTTTATAAAAATATTTTTCCTTGATAAATGGGTTGTATGACACTAAAAGAATTATTCAAATAGGACCAGTAGCTCCTGAGATTAGCGCGTTCAAGCAAACAAACAAACTCTTCAGCTTTACATATGAGTATAGACCTTCTATGAAACTAGGGTAATAGTAGGTAAGAAAAAGTATTGTGTGGAACGGTATATAATTAGGTCAAAAAAGGCTCGTGGCGTCTCTCTTTGCGACAACTAGCGCCACTCATCTCTTATGAACCCTCTTATACAACTGTTGCATAAAGTACTATTATATCCTTAAATCTCTTAAATATATTATATTAAGTTATCAACATCATCCACAGACCTTCTGTCCCCTTGCAGAGTATATTTAGTAGGATATAAAAGTTTTTTTTGTGTTGTAGACTGGCCGTAACGTGACGTGACGAATAACGTTAAGTATGAAGATAGTGAGTAACAGAAATACACCATACGGGCATACGTTGACTGTATTATCATCATATGAATAAGTCATTTTGAACCTGTCTGATAACCATCGGATTCCCATTGTGAAAAATACCAAACATAACTCCGAACTCCATACAGGAGATATGATCAGATCACAACGAGGCCGGATTTTCGCCCAAAGTATAGGTTTGACGATTCAAAATGGTACTGCAGTAAATACATTCGCAACAATTTCTAGATAGCACTGTATTCTAGTTAGGTCGAAAAATATTGAGCTCTTGCTTATTTAATTTTATTAAGATAGGGTTATCGAACCGAATACCGGGTATTTTCCCTAACTTTAGATAAAATAACGTCTAGACTTTGCTGCGATAATAACTCTACCGCTTCAGAAAATTAATATTCAATTTTATATACACGTGGGCGTCATGGTTCGTTCCAATTTAGAATAATATAGAATATTATTTCACATTCCATATACTTCAGTCAGAAATATTCTTCTTTATTTGAATTTATTTAAATAATAAAAAACATTTCATTTTACATTGAATGATTTAAACATAAAGTCATTGGAGTTTTACGTGAACGTTTCGTAATGACTATTTAAGTAAAAACGGCATTTGGGTAAACTTGTTAAAGGTGATCCATAAGGTTATTGAGCACCAGACGCCGTACGGATTTCTCTTCATTTACTCCTGACATTTCACATACATATACGAGAACAAAGCACTATGTTTTTAAGGGTTCCGTAGTCCTACAAGGTACCCTTATAGTTTCTCTCTGTCCGTGTTTCCACCTGTCCGCTCGGCCGAGCTCCGTTCCTAGGATTTTCAAACTAGTAGATGTAAAAACTTGAAATTTTTCATGTCGATAGGACATTTTTTTTTCTTTTTATATATTTGAGATAGGCATGCGCTTGCCCGCAGTCACACGATAAAGTTGAGGTCTTGAATGAATGAACATACTGAAAACTCAATAGGAATATTATTTTGAGCGCTATCGTACAAAAACTTATGAAGTAATTTAACAAAGACCTTTATCGCGTATGAGGTACGAAACTCTTCTATATTTTGTCACGCTCTTGGTCACTTTTATATGTATAAATTTATATAATTGCTGAAGATGTGGAACTCCCTGCCCGAACCTGTCTATTCAGGGGCATATTTAAAACTATAATATATGTGAATCCCCTCCGATCTGATGTAGACAATGAGATATAGTGGGAAATGTCGATGTAAACTAAAAGATAAAGAAAACAGATTTGCATTGTGCTACCGTTGAGAAGACATATTTTGTTTATCTAAGAGTAAAACAAAGTTATATAAGGATTACTAAGTAAAGCTTCAACTTTCTGCCTCCGTAATTTCTTCAAACTTTGAAGCCCATTCTAAAATATCCGTCGTTCAAGGGACGGCAAATTTAATTTCAACTTCGAATAATTAGGTTTATATGGAAATATTGTAAAAAATATTGTATTTTTACTACACAAAATAAATAAACGTTATACTATAAGACACTATGTGCTATCACCGAATTTCAAAACGAATGAAACGTTTTTTTTTATGTGAATGTTTGAGCAGATCTCTCAGTAGTGTAGATTTATGATTATCGTTCCTTCGGTGTCGCTTTAATCGAATTTAAGATTTTTTAAATACTCAGACAGGATAATGTATGATGGATCGTATATTTAACTATATAAACTTTTGTTCTTTTCAGACGAGAACGATGTCATCGCAGTGCGTGATTGCTTGTGAACACCGCAACAATTTAATTATTCCGGGCCTAAACTGCGTTTTCGCATTTATGCCGTTTTACAGATACTCTATCCCTACAAGAGACACACAAATACCTATTTGTTTTATTTCATATTATATTTTCTCCATAAGTGATTGTAAAGTTTTTTGAGAAAATAAAGTCGTATAAAACATATTTTAATTTGATCCTACACTATTTAAGTTATAACCGATAACGCCTGGCCTGTGAATTTTTACGCTACAATGTCTACAACTATTGTTCCGTATATAGTAGCCGTGCAATAATACAGTTACAGCAAAGTTCCCATAAATTGTATGTAGTTTGATTTAGTAAAGAAATACGGCTTCTTGAAGCATGCCTAAAAAAACCAAGTAAGTTCCCTCGTGTTATGTTCAGGCATATAGCAATTTGCGCGCGTGATCGCGTTAAATGAATTCGGCGCAACCATCTGGCGTTAAAAACTGCTTAACCTAGCGATCGACTCAAATGTCGGCCACAAAACCCACTGTTGTACATGCCTTCCTAAACATAGAGGAGGTCGGATATTTGAAAACCAGTGTTATAACGGGTCACCCATGCATCACCCGGCTGCGGTGAGAACTGCTTAACCTAGCGAACGACTCAAATGCCGGCCACAAAACCCTCTGTTTTACGTGCCTTCCTAAACACAGGAGGTCGGATATTTGAAAACCATCGTTAGAACGGGTCACCCATCCATCACCAGGCCGCGGTATAAACCGCTTAACCTAGCGATCGACTCAAATGCCGGTCACAAATTAAGCGATCTTTGACAAGAATATTTTTTTTATGTAACCTTGTATACACGTGGAATTTTAGGTGGAAACCTTAAAAAGAAGCAACGTGCGTTTAGAGGAAGAGGCTGCTGAGTTGGCGGCCTTAAGAGCTCAGGCGGCGCTCGCTGACACGCTGAGTCATCAGTTACAGCGGTGAGTGTGATTTATACATAGAAATTAATTCCGACTGGACCGATTTTGATGATGCTTTTTTGTTGCCTTCGTTATTGTCAGGAGAAGGTTCCTAGAAAAACTAAAAAAAATTAAGAAAATTACGCGGAAAAAATTAAGAACACTTATCTCTAATGCAATGGGAACAGAAACGGAAACGGGAACGGGAACGGGAATGGTCTGAAAGCAATAATATTGACCGATATATAAAGTCTCAGTACAAATAAATAAATCTTTAGATATCTTCAGATATTAATGATAATTATGATATAATTGGTCTGTTTGTTGATTTGCCGGCTGGCGAGGGCAAAGTTCCTATATATATTGAGGTAATTATACTTGGCTCATATCAAAACGAGGAAATTTAAATAAAAGGTATTAAAAATAACGGACCGAATGCAATTATTTGAAAGTTACTACTTGTAGTTGAAGTTATTGAAACAGCCATGAAGACATGGTGTTGTCCTTTCGCAAGCATCTTTTTAAATAGACGTTTAAACAAATCGGTAAGACAGAAGACTAGTCTTCGCGAGAACACCTATATAGGTGCCTTGGATTATATAACTGAGGAATCCAGTTTAGAACAGCTTTATGTTCGTTACCACGTCCCCTGCCCGTTTTATTTCGATACAAATAAAATAGCATTTTAAAAATCAATTTACTTCTAATTTTGGACCAACGGCAGACAGTCTATATTCAGTAACCAGTCCAGCGTATAAATTACTATAAACCGTAGACGGTAGTAATCTATTTCCAATTTTAAATCAAAAAGATTTAAATTACATTAGAAATTCTATACACCATTTCTAGTATGGAGATTCAATGGAATAGACGAACGATTTTTAAATCCGTGTCGCTTTTTAAAATGCGAATATTTTAAAGAACGCCGCGCGTTATAGTCTTTCCTTTAACTGTGTTCGAACGCGCGTGTTGAATTTAAAATAACGCGATTCTGAATGTTTTTTCACAAAAACACAAAAGATATTTTAACATGTTCATAGTGGGTCTACAATAATATATATATATATTTTAATAAAACAAGGATCAAACGGGCTGGCGGTTCACCTAAGTGACTACCAACACCCATGGACAACTGCAATACTAAAGGGCTCGCAGATGCGTTGCCGGCCTTAGAGAAATGAGTATGCTCTCTCCTTGAAGGTCCCTAAGTCGTATCCATTCGGATATACTGAAGCTGGCAACTAATTCCACAGAGAAATTGTGCGAGGCAAAAAGTTTCTAGAAAAGGGATCTCATGTGAGAAAGAGGTACTGGTACCCGGACGCGCCGGCCCAATTCGGCTACAAGCATGGCGCTACCTCTAACTTAGATTGCAGAGGATGTGGCTGTGGGGCGAGTTAAGATGACCGATTGCCATCTGACGTCATCCTCGGAACTCCCATGATCTTTACAACCTTGCGACTAATATCACTTAGTGACATAATCGGGCTAATAAACCAGCGCTAGAATGGATCACCCATCTATCATCCGGTTGAAGCAAGAGCTACTTAACCTAGCGATCGATTCAAATGTCGTCCACAGATTAGGCCACCACCTCCTCAATGAGAATGATATCTGAAATAGTCTATTTTAAAAAAGTTAGTAAATCTCTGGTTTACCGTTTTAATTGTTTACTTGTAGTTTCTGCGTTGATTATGTGTCGAAAGCAAGGTTTTCTGTTATAATGCATGAGTTGTTTACAAATACCAATAAACGAATGTAATAGGAATAAATGTGATTGATAAAAAATACTGCCAAATTCCTCGTGAATACCAAAGATTAGATAAAGTGTAAAGATAACAAAAATAAAGACAGTAGTAAGATATTTGGTGTAAAATATATTCGTAAGTGCAAAAAATTGGTCGTCTGTAAATTCGGCTTACGGACGATAATTTTTCGTGATAACGCCGAACGCTTAGGCCGATTGTGCTTCTCTATCGCTTGTTCCGCGCTCTTGCCTACACGCTCGCCTCAGGCGGAACGTGACAATGAGTCATGCTTTTTCGTGCGTGTAGCCGGCGTTCATCGATTTAAAAGACGTAATGACGTCCAAAACTTTTTATGTTCTTCTTAAATGTAATTCTCTTTCTCTCTAGCATATACTATTTATCTATACCAATATATAAAGTTGCACAGTTTGTTTGTTTGTTTGCTTGAATGCTCTAAGGTCAAGAACTACTGGTCTGATTTGAAAAATTCTTTCAGTGTTAGATGGCCCATTTATCAAGAAAGGCTTAAGCTATATTACGCTACAATTGAATATATTTTTTGACCTTATTTTACGTGGACGAAGTTGCGGGCACAACTAGTTAATAATAATATGCCAGGAGAAACATTATTCGCCCATTATATTACATTGCTTGGTAACGTGTGACAGAAGCATAACCATGCTTCGTAGAGCGTTGTCTCTGCGGACGTACCTTAAGCGTTAGACGGAGATAGATAGATTTATCCATCTTCGTCTAACGCTGGGTAGTTTCATAAGTAGACTTCCTTAGTGGGAAAGATTTTTGATAGCGTCAGATTAAGGATAGCTCTCGCCATCTCATTATCGCAGTTAGATTCGGAGCGTTGCAATCAATGATTCATTATCCAATACTGGATGGAATTAGATGGTTTTGTTTGATCCGTTATCTAAATCTGATATTACATTCAATTTTATTGACGGTCACTCATTATTGTAAAGCACTCTCCCATTTTTTTTTATATGGAAAAACATTTGAAATCTCATCAGAAAATGCCGTACTTTCGTCATTCATACTAATATATAAAGCTGAAAAGTTCTCTATATTTGTTTGTTTACTTGAACGCGCTTCTATCAGGAAATACTGATCTTATTTGAAAAAATATTTCAGTGTTAGATAGCCCATTTATCGAGGAAGGCTATAGGCTATATATGCTAAAATTTTTAATCTAATTTTACGCAGATGAAGTCGTGAGTAACAACTAGTCTTCTATGTCAGTGCCATAATCCTGTGGATATTATCGCCTTTTATTCTTTGCAAAGTGATCTGGTTTCTTCCAAGTAAACATTGGCCGTTATGAATGTGTAACGAAGAAAGCTAGTGGAAAAATGTTCAATGCAAGCCCCATTCAGCCAATCTAATTCCAAAAGTGGTTAATAGTGCAAACGTCATTATATGGGACGTAAGCCAATATACGCTATAATTACTCTTGGAATGATTAATTGACGTTTCATCAGTCAACGGATACCTGTCAAGTACTCACTGCGTTCGCGGTAACTAGATGTGATTATCTAAATTCAATTATAATTGTGTCTTGATATATATATACACTCTTTCTTCCTAACATTCTCCCGGTCTAGTACTGGTACTAGACTGGCTGGGAGATCGCTAGGAAGAAGAACAATCTAAGCTTACCCTGGGGTCAGCTTAGATTGTAGAGGATGTAGCTGTAGGGAGAGTTGAGATAATCGACTGTCCTATGAGGTCATCCCCGTAATCCCCTGTATCTCTAAAATCTCACAACTCAAACAGTTAAATAATAAATAATTATTAAATAAAAATAGAAGCCGGCAACGCACTACCAGCTCCTCTGATGCTGCAGGTGTCCATGGGCGACGCTGCTCACCTGACCTCGTTTGCTTCATTTCCTCGCGATAAATAGAAATAGTGCGACTAAATTTATGCAAAACAAAAACTATAAAAAACTACTTTTTTATAGTTTTTGTTTTGCCTACGTAAAGCCTACTGCGAACTTATATTTCTTATTAATTTTCAAGTCAATTCTTGTTTTAAATTTTTCAGCTGTTCTCTTTCACTTATAGTTTTTATACGACAAGATAAAAGCGGGTATGTTAAATACCTGATCATTAGTAAGTTTTGACGCCTATATATACATTAACAAAATGTTCGCAGATACTTTGTCAGGCTGAAAACAATTTTGGAGAAAAATTATAACAAACGTCCTTAAATCTTATAAGTACCTACATAAATATTGATATATATCATCGATATCCTATACCGCACATCACTATGTACATGCGACAGGGATGAGCCAAATTGATTTTAACACAATAACGAGTCCCGTTCAATGGGCGACCCCTATTTGTAGCTGCGATGACACGCGGTGCTATCCATCATACTGCGCCATATTCTGTCAGCTGCCGTCCGCTCGTTCTGATAACGTGTCGATATTGTCCCACAGCTGGGCCTGACTTCTTTAGGCCTAAAGTTGACGCCTATTTGACGCCGACGCGCGATGCTACCCATCATACTGCCCCAGGATCTATCAGCTGCCATCCGCTTGTACTCATAACGTGTCGATATAATACTGTCACACAACTGGGTTAAAGTCTGACTTCGGTAAGTCTATAACTGACTCCTATTTGTAGCAGCGATGACACGCAGTGCTGTCTATCATACTGCGCCATGCTCTGTCCGCAGGCGTCCGCTAACACTAATGTGTCGATACTCTCCCGCTAAGGCCTGACTTATTTAAGTTGAAACGATGTCGACAGTGATGATACACTCAGGCAAAGGGCAAAAAGTCTTCTTCGAGTCTATCTCTCGTAAGAAAGAAAAATTCGAGTGAAATTTTAGTAAAAAAAATTTTTTCGTAGCAAAGGCGCACACAGTCTCAGACTGAAATTTCGATAGGTCTTCTAACGTTGCTAGGACACGTGTTGCGATATATTCAATACAGTTCTTAAATCTGTAGGTTGTAAGATGGGGTCCAAGGCATAAGACGTGCTGGATGAAGAAAATGGTGCACCTATCTTCTTCGTATTCCTAGCATTATCCGGGTCCATTCGTGCCACATGCCCAGCCCATTCCCACTTGAGCTTTGCTGACTTTTTTCCTACATCCATTACTCCAGTATTTCCTTTATAATAAAAAAAATAATCGCGCTCAAATATACAAGCGAGGAGCGAACGTTTTTTTTACAACTGTGTGACTCTACCATTTTCTGATTTGACTCTACCACTTTCTTATTTCACGCTGAATTCGTTAGATACTTATATCCACGTAACTAACTTCGCTTACACCTCCTATAACACTGTTAACTGTATGACAATAAATAAATAATTATTTAAATGTACTAACATAATACAGGCGTGTATATTGTATAATTTATAATTCATTGAGTTACCTGAGTACTCAATTTGTACCAATAACAGTGTGCCCTATAAAAAGCCTACAATAGTTTTCCCACACGTATCAAAGAGCGACCTTGTCCCACATCCCCCTATTGTTAAGGTTGCCCCCTTTCTAGCTTCAGATAAAGATTTCGAGAGAAAGAAGACTTGACTATGTAACAAACAAATCTTCATTTATATTTTCCCTTGTAGGTCTTTTATCTATATTATATATTTCAAAAATTATCTGCAATAATTTCACCTACAAAGAGGGTAAAGCGGCAGTAAGTCAAACTTCCATGGAAACTTTATAAAATAAATTAAATTCAAACCTAAACTTTCCTCAATCTATAACGAAACCAATTCATACCATTGCTGATGGTATTTTGTTGTTATCGCTCTAGAAAAATAATAATGTAGTGTATTGTAAGATATCAGCATTCTTTGATTGAAATCAAATGAACACTGAGTAACAGCTACACCAGGTCTAATTAGTGACGCCTATATAATAGTTTAGTTCTATAAAAACTATATATGCTATTGACGTATAACGCAAGCTTCAATATGTAGGTCATATTATGCGCAACGTTGAGTGCGAACTGTTCCAGATAATAATATAGGGAAAGATACAAGGAAGGAAACCCCCTGGAATAAGGTCAGTGACACGACTCAAAAATCTGACAAACTGTGCATTAGGAAGTAAGTACAAAGTCCGTTATAACAGCCAAACTTCGTTTTTTTTATGTTACAAGAGGGCAGACGAGCAGGCAGCAGGCACCGAAGTGCCTACCGGCGCCCATGGACATCTGCATTTTTAATAGATGGTCTTTGGGGATGTTGGTCTCCCATGGAACTGTAAGTTCTACAAGTACTACTCGCTTTAGTGTCAATATATAGCTCATATATCCGTATATGATATATAAGCTTAATTAGAGGTAGCGCCACGCTTGCAGTCTTTTGCATTTGCGTTTTGGTCTACAGCCGAATTGGGCCCGCAACTCGGAGGACCGGTAATTCTTTCTCACATAAGATTGGCGTGAATTGGTGTACTGTTGTCGCGTTTCGTTCGGTTTGTGAGACTTCCCGATGGCCAAATATTGTCATTAAGGGCCGGCGACGCGTCTGCTAGCCTTCTGGTAGTTCAGATTGTAACAAAAATATATATATAAATATCTTACAGTAGCGTCGCTTACTTACCGATGTTAGTATTGTAGCCGCACACGCAGTAGAGATGCGCGTGGGCGCGGCGCGGCGCTGTTTCCAGCGAATGCGGTCCCGCGCAGAAGGCGCTGTGCCGCAACATGCCGCGGTAGCACGACGTTGCGTAGCAGCATTTGCTGCACGCCGTGCGGCCCCTGAATTATATCAATTCGTCACTTTCTATCTATTATGGTCGTATGTTTCTATGGAAAGCAGTTTTACCCATTTCCATACTACCCTTTTATTAAAAAGCCTTATTATTATTTTTCTCGTCCTACAGCAATATTCAAATGAATAAACAAATTTAAAAATTTTATTGTCTTTTTATTTATTTGTTCTCTCAAATAAAATGTTTTATTGTCTTTGTCGCTTCATTTGCACGCAAGCATAGTTTCTCTCTGTTCGTCCTTCCATTTGCCTGTCCACTCGCAAAGTGGTCCCCTAGGATTTCAGAACTACTAAATGTAGAGGCTCGTCACTTTCCATGTTGATAGGACATACTAAAAACTCATTAGGAAAATTACTTTAAGCAAAATCGGGCAGAAATTTTTGAAGTTAATAATAGTATAATAACGATATTTCATAAAACAATAAAACGTGACAGTGGCAGACTGCCACTGCTGGGTACGCAAGTATAAATATAAAATACACACAAGAAGTGTTTGTCGCTGTCGAGGGGCGTGTCACACTCGCGACATATGGCCCCGTCGGGCAACACGAGCGTGACACCTTCATACGTGTCGCTGATAGCGTGGCTACTGACTATATATTTTTAGTCAAAGCATTTCCTGCAACTGTCTTGTGCTTTATATGGATTTTGTACTTTCTTATATTGGGAAGCATAATTATTTTGTATTGTGAAATCTGTTAAACTAGGAATAATATAGACATAATATGTAGGAGTAGAGATAAAATGTGTGTTTTTATTATGCACGTTTTAAATGTCTGAAATTCAAAGATTTATAATACATACATTTCTTATATCATAAAACCTACGATTGGGCAACGTATCTCATGACGGGAATGGCAAGTATGTGCTAAATAGAAATGTATACGCAGACAAACGTGATCACAATTTTCTTAGAAAAGACCACGCTCTAACTACATTACAAATAATAGTTATGATATTAAAGCGGTTACTAAAGGAGGGGAATAATTTTCATTTTGATTTAAGCGATTTCAGCTACCTTGTCCCACGAAAACTTTGTGTAATATATTGAATGCGTCTTGATAAGTTCCTTATTTTAAACAATGATTAAACTAAAAGAGTTGGAGATGGTATTTCAATACATAGCAGTATCTTCGAAGATCTTTTTTTAATAACTTTTAAAATGATATCTTGAAGATGGCTACCAATTTGCGCATTACATTGAGAGAGTGGAAATCTGTCACTTTACTCCACTTTCACTAAGATTTGCTTATTGACAAACTTATCACGAATATTAATTTTTAGCTCATCCAAAGTTTTCAAACAATTGGTATACACCAACATTTCAGATATCTCCATAAAATAAAAATCACCGAAAGCTAAATCTGTCCAGCGTGCTGGTCATTAGAAATAACCCATGAAGAAATTAAAGTTCGTAACAATGTTTACGCGAAAAAAAAATAGAAATGAATGGTCTGAGAATTGTGATACCATCTTAATAGAACCACACAGCTCCTACCTCGAAGAAAAGCATATTTAGGTCCAAATCGTTTAGGTCTTCTTAAAAACCCCTTTCGCACTCTTTCGACTTTTTCTAGGGGATTGTTTTTTGAAAATCTTGGCCAGATTGGACCTTGATCAAGATATAATTTTTAAAAGTTATTGGGGAATACATCCCAGTTACTGCTATATATTAAAAAACAATTATTTCTCCAATGAACTAATTTTAAATTCTTTTATCCGGTATCGATTTTTTATCTTAGAAGATAAGAGAGATTTAAAATGCCTGGGCAAACCGGCATATAAACAACTTAGCATACTTTAATCTATAAATACAATTCAATCAAATAATTGAAGTAACGCTATTAGATATCCAAAAACATTAATTGCAGTCTTCAGTGTTACCACAAAACCCCTCGCTCGCCAGACAACGTCACTGACTTTAAAAAAAAAATCACTTATGAAGTAGAGACTAAAGAGTATATTTTGCATTCGGCTCTTAAATATTTTTTGAGAGGTGTATGATTAATGGGTGACTAACAAAACTACGGGTTACGGGATTAATGAAGTGACATTCTTGCATCGATTATTCGATATCAATTTTTAATAAAGGCCTAAAACTTTCCGAGTAGAGATTTATGTTAAAAAAATCAACAACTGCTACGATACGCCTGTCCCAGCAAATTTAGCTCAAAAAGTAATTTTTGAAAACAAACTCGTTCAACAGCCATTTTCTTAGTACGTTACGATTCCAAAGTGTAATATGAAATACTCGTCGTAAAAAATTGTTTTTAGATTTTGTACTTACTAGCTTTCGCTCGTGATTTTGCCCGTATAATTTCTTTACCCTCCGACATAATATCGACGATTCTAAAGAATTTGTAAGAGTCTTCTTGAGTAAAACATCTTTTTGAAATGATCAGAATAAGAAGATGAAAAAATAGGAATAGTGATAAATCAGCTTACAAAATGTGTAAAAGTATACTTTTGTAGCTCTAGCTACATTTTAAAAGAAAAATCTTGGTAAGGTAAGTAAGTCGGTAAGTCCTTTTGATCTGTATCACAATTGGGCCGGTACGTCCGGGTATCAGTACCTCCTTCTCACATAAGATCGATGTGAAGTGGTGGCATTGTTGTCACGTCAAGTGATGGTAGTGTTGTCATGTTTCGTTCGGTTTGTGAGAGTTTCCAGTGGCCTAACCTCTTAAAGGCCGATATCGAATCCGCGAGCCTTTTTGTGAATGTTGATAAATAGCCTGCTCGTTTACCCTTGTAATATTAAAAAAAAATAGTTCGCGCTAAAGATGCGAGAACACGGCATCCATTACGAGACCTGGAAACGAGCGGTAAATAAATTATGAAAAGTTTCGCCAACTTCTGTTGATGTCAGTTTGGAAACTGTACTAGCAACTTTACATATTATGTATGTAAAACACTCCCAATATATAAAAAACTATGATGCCCAACAATTTTCATCCTAAGTAAAGTAGACTTTTCGACTTCTTAGGTTGAAAAAGCTAATGCTAGGCCTACACAGGTTAATTTGAATCTTGCAGCCCTTTAATCAATGCTAATGCAATCCGCGTTCACGCTAAGACGAGTCCGCAACGGGTTTAGCACGAACATTTTTATCCTAATAGTCGACTCATTGAATTCTTAGGATGAAAATGTTCGTGCTAGACCCTCTAGTTGATTGTTCAGGGGCGCCCACTATAGAGACGTCTGCCCATCTGCCCCGGATGTTTTCGTCCTACGTGTAACTTTATTAAAATAACTATATATTTTAAATTGTTTTCCAAGTATAATATTTAACTGCAATAAATAAGTGGTAACCTTTTATTGTATGCAATTGAATAGTTCAAAGTTATTTTTTCATGGCGCATTTGATTCACGTTAATATAGCATAGTAATGACAAAATGCAACTCGATTCTGCTTCGGACACACTTACGTCTTATAATACGACATTGTGGCATATTGACTTCCAATGTTTTTATGTGTAAATTTTTGTAGACATAGATGCTTATTTTAAACATTATGCTCTATTTTATTGTTTTGTGAATGCTTTGTATATCGAAACATACAAAATCTTATATTTCTAAAAATCATATCAGGTATAATTTAAGTGTGTAAAAGGTCCTTAATATCTATTTAACAGGGGAGCGTGTGTTCGATATGACATCCCATAACGTTTATTATGGATTTGAAGATTTACAAACACGTGGTCGTTTTAAAAAAATAGTACTCTTTTTTTGAGGGTTTCCGATGCTGAAATTAGAAACGAAGCTTGTTCCAGAGAGATCTAAAGGCAGGAAATTCTTTACAAATTTCAAGATAGTGGTTTTATGGGAATTCGAGTTCAAACGCGATGTCTAGTGTTTAAACTTTGTACACTCTTCGTACGGCCAAGTTGTGGAATGTTCTTCTTGCGTGAATATTACCCGGTGTAAAACTAGAATGAATAGGAAAGCGCGTGTAAGGTTAATCATTTATACATAGATGAGTGAAGATTGGGTACGAGTGCATGTCATTGTCATAGTTGACAGTTTTCCACTACTTCCATGCGAATACGGATGACTTCCTCTTCGTGCAGATGTTGGACGTATCTCGATTGCTCGTGGCCGCGCGGTCGTCTATCCCCGACATTATGCGGCAGTGGATACAGTGTGCGCTCACTCTGGATTGCATTATGCCCATAGGTAAAATAAATTTAATTAATACTTTTTTTGCATACAGTTATAGAAAAAGCAAAGTATTATTTCTGCTCCGACTAATTTTCCTTTGTAGAGTTGTGTGTGTACGGTTAGTATTTCTGGGCAGCGTCCACTGAGAGTTTTCTAGTAAGGAGATTAAACCATAACCTTGTGATGCGGTATTGCGGCGATTTAAATATTATTCTATGGTCTCAGGTTTAGAGTATCGACACGTGGAAGCGCGTCGACTCTAATTTGTCGGTTTTGTATCGAACCGAAGCCAATATATTCGCAAAAGATTGTCCTTTCTTGTTGTTAAATCGAATAACGACAAAAATACGTGTACATAAATTAAGCAACTAATCAACCAATCGTACAGAATACGATGAAGAGTCTCCCGTAGGTGTTTTCTGGTATTCTCAGTGTAAGGTATGCATATTAAAAAACCCAAACAGGTGCGCAGTCGGGCGGGTGTCGGTTCGATAAGAAGCCGCAGTACCGGTACTCGGGTTGCCACGGCCAGGACGCGTCCGCGCTCAGCATCATCCTGGGCGTGCGCTCCGGCTACGAGGAGGCACGCTACGGCGTGCGCGGGGGCGCGGGGTGGCGCACGGCCAGCTCGAGCTCGGCGCGCGCGCTGTTCGCGAGCTTGCAGCGGAATGCCACGGACTTGGACGAGCGCACAGACCACATTGCCACTGCGCACTCGCCGCCTCCTTAGCGTCTCCCCCCTCCCTCTCCGAAGGAATTCTCGCGGGACTGAATGTGTCGTGTAGAATTTTAATTAACGTATCGTAAATGTTGTGATAAAGTGAACTTCTTGCAAGTGATAACTGGCTGTTGGCTGTGTGAGGACGCTTCAAAATAAACTAGTGATATGGGCTTCCCCATTGTCGCGTTTTCTGTGAATTATCGACATACATTTTTTGTGAGTACTCGACTATTGTGTGTTAAAATAAAATGTTCTGTAAACAAACACGTCAAAACACATCGCGCACCTGACATGCTAAGATTTTGGAATTCTAGATTATTTGTTATATAATATATAAAAAATAAACACGACGTCTATAGGATTAGTAGTTCACTATATGAACGAAAAAAGTACATTCGTTTACATAACCATATTGTTAGCATTTTTATATTCAACGAAAATTCTTAACTTTCAGCGATATTTAGATATTGAGATAAGACCTGCAAATATAATACAGATTCTAAAGAAGTATTTTTTCTCAGCCAATTTTTCCAACCAGAATGTTAATATTGCTTAACTTCGCTTTCTAAAATTGTATATTAAACTTAGTTACTAAAACTGTCTTGTACAATACTTTAAATAGTAAAAAATACATAATATAGTTATGTTAAAATTAATATTTTATACAGATTACTAAATGTACTGAAACTTCGATCAATCAAATAGACTAGTTTTTTTTATGGTTCAGTAGTAAAAATAATTTATTTGTTATATTTAATGTTTTGTTTGAGTTATCTTATAAGACTCTCATTGTATATGTAAAATATATATAATTTAAAACTTTAAAATAATAGGGCATTGATTTAATAAAGAATAGAACGAACCTTGATTTTTCACCGCCTCCAAAATATTGTCAATGCATTTCATTTTTTTTAGGCTTATGTTGTTTTTTATAATTAAAAAAAAGTCATATAATTTTATTTAAATTGCGACAAATGTATTAATAATCCAATTGTTATTACAATAGTATTTTTATCACAAAATTTCTAAGGTATCTTACCTTCTTAATTTTTAGTTATTGTTCATTATTTCTTTATTTTAGTACACTGTTGAACAGGAAACTGTCATTAATTTAATTCATAATGAATTTCAAAGTGAGATTTCATGATATGGATTTTAGCAATGTATTTGATTTATTTTTTGTACAAATGTATGTACATAGGTATTATTTAAAGTTATTGTAATTAGAAAATTAGTTCTTTAATTATTTGTATTGCTTCTTTACTTATAATAATATAGTGATAAACGTGTGATGCTCTACTTGTAGTACAATTCTTTGTTAATAATATCACTAGATATTTGTATATTTTGTTTTTCACAACATGCGTAATATAATCGAGTATTTTATCAAGCACAAATGATTATATTTTAGATATTAAGACTAATATTGATCAAGTAACACAAAAATATGTATGTGCATATTAGCAAATATTTTATCATATTATATAATCATTCAATCATTTTATTTATATAATTATGATGTCATATGAAATAAATAATTAATGTTATGTTTGCTTTTAACAACAATATTTCAATGTATGTAAGCAAATGTAATTTTTATGATCACAAAAGGTTTTTTTTTTATATAAAAAAAAAATTCCGACTAACAATAGGTCGAAAAGATAAATTTTAATTTAGATGTTTAATTATACCTATTGAGTGTACCTGAATCTACAATTATGGTACATTAATGTAAAACATCCAGAGACCTAGTAAAATTTTTTGTTGCTTATGTTTACGTCTTTTGTTCCTAGTTTTTTTACAATGATTGCCTATGCCTATGGCTTCCTTGAATTTAAATTTAGTTTCAAGTCGTTTATCCTTGATAATTATTTCGTAAATATAATGTGTACTGTGTTTACTTAAAAACTTCATAATTGTTTCGAAATGTGATTGTTTTATATATTCAACCTACAAAATTTATTGGTTTAGATCCCACAACAAGATAACTTCGTTCAGCCTTCTTTTTAATCCTCATTTTGTTCCGAATTGTACTAAAATATATACTTTAAAAAAATTATTGATTACTAATTAATACTATAGATCGCCTGGTCGTCCAAATTCTGACACAAATCTTTAGACTTTAGTACAACAAATATATATTTATGTTTATATAAAACTATATATATAAAATGTTAATATTTTGTACTACAATTGACAAATTAATATTTTTACCGTCGCCATGTCTACGCTTTGACGCTATCTTATAGTGATATACATGTGTGTGTAAATCGAATGGCATTGGTATGGTTGTTATGGGATCATAAACCAATATAAACGCATTATGGAAAGATTTCAGTCAACACAGTAACAATTGTATTGTATTATATTGCTATAGTTGTCATTATTATCCTTTATTAATAAACACGCTTAATATTATCTACATGTATAGTTTGTTTTACTGTTTAAATAAGATTGTAATATAATATTTGCTCCTATGTATTTTAATCCTTTTGCGATGCCCTTTGGTTGTGAAATATACTTTTATATTTTATTTATATAGGTAAAAAACAAGTAATTCCTAAACCAGTATAAAGAAAAATACCTAAAACATATCGTAATTGTAAATTATTTGCCTGAAAAACCTACTTGTATACAAATTGAGAATTCTTTGTTGGTATATTATAAGATTGGCATAACTTAAATTTGTATTATTATACACATTAACATAATTGATTATTTCGTATAAATCCCCAAGTATTGTTGTATTCCGAAATCTCTATAATGCTGTAAAGTTTTTATATTAAAGCAGACTTGCATAAAGCAATAATTTATTATAAAAGTACTTTTACACTCATGCCCATGTTTTATCGGAATTGCCCGACTAGTTACGAACCCGTCCAGGGCCCTTCATGAGCTCGCTACGAATCGGTGTCGCGGCGGGGTTCATGCGGGTTCAAAACAAGTCGGGCGATCCCGAAAAATATACCCTTGAGTTTAAAAGCCGTTTTATAATAAGTATGAATTCCACTCACGAAAATTTAAGTTGTAAAATAAAGCAATAACATGAAAGTGATTTTTCAGTGGCTTAATATATTATAGTTAATGCGTTTTTATCATCGTAAATATAGATGATGTTTACATGTACATTTTCAATTTATAATGGCAAAGGTTCAAAAATAAAATGTCGGATTATTTAGTAGTCTGTTTAACAAAAAAGGGTCCCATCTTACTATGTTTAATATGGACTTCCGTAACTCTTAAGTCTATTATATAATTCATAAAAAAATCTGTCAGCTACTTTTAGAATTCTTGCTTACTTTTCAAGTTATGCAGATGTTATTTTTAATATACAACCAACAAATAAAAAAATCATAATACACTGTTCAACCGTTCTTAAGTTATAAATGGTGTAAATAACACGACTATGATTTATGTACATAGATGACAACATTATGGGCAGACGATGTCTACCATAATATAGGTAATTACAGTTACGGCAAATATATTTTTTTTGTCATAATCCTAATCATTGTGTAAGGGTAAATATGAAATTGTTAAAATATATATATATATATATTTATTTCATAACATACCTTTCTGTTCAAATTGTAGTGGCATAAAGCCGATTGTGTCACATTTCTTTCTTTGTCTTAAAGTGCTGCGGAGTAACGCCTGATTCTAGCAACATTAATAATTATAGCATAGAGTAGCAATAAGTTTGGAGTACATTATATTAATAGCTTGTGAAATTTATAGAACTAAATAAACAAAATAATTATTGTATTTGTATAATTAATTATTATTGATCTCATTGTAAATTTAAAAGAACCATATACATACCTAGGTATGAATAGATTCTAAGAGCTTGCGTAGACAAGGACGTGGACTTCGTCAGGCTTGTAAGGTTAAAGTCAGCTATGGTTGTGTGAGGTTAAAGTAAATTAAACTCTCGTTTTTTGGTTCATAGCATTAAAAGCATAAAGTTTTTAACTATTGCTAAGTAATGCAAATTACAGTGTCAGTTACGTTTCCAGGTACTGAAAGTACGGGTATTGGAAGTTTTTTCAAGTCTACTTTAATGGTCAAAAATTACTTGCGGCATATTAGTGACACATTGCAGGCTATTAAGAATGCCGGTTTTTATATTCACACTTAAGAAATTAGATATCAGCGAGTTTCTACCTTATCTGAAAAGGCCCAATTGAATGTTACTATGTATGTGCGTACCTAGTAGACCAAAAAGTTCTGCTATTAGCTATAATAAAATACAATAGACACAATAATCTTTACGCAACTCTATGGTTGCGTAAGATAGTTTAACTTAAGTGTCAAGATCTAGTTTAGGTCGCTGCGCCATAGCAGTAAGTGAAAGGAGTTGTAACGACAAAATTAGGCAAACCTAAAGTTAAATTCTTTAGCCTGCCTTTTTTTAAAGCTCCTATCTTCCCTGTAATTACGAATTAAATTAATACGTGTTCTTAAGTTTATTAAGTTCAAATTACAATGTAAGTATCGGTGGCGTGGCTTGCCTTAGACAAGTCTTGTATCAAAATGTTACGGGGCTCAAAAAAAGTTACCAATAATAAAAGATTCCCTTTATGACTTCCTTTATATTCGGAGTAACTCGTTTAAAATTGTTGATGAAGCAGTTATTCTCAAAATTTTTGTTAGTTTCTAAAAGCTTGTGGATAGCATTTTAGTGTGTAAGCACTCACTTTCGGGGCCCCTGTAGTTAGGGGGCCCTGTATCATTTATACAAATAATACAACAGTTACGCGCCTGGTACATAGTAAGTATATATGTTATGTGTGTACATCTCCATATTATAGTGATCCGTGTCAGAGACTTACGCCAAAAGAACCTCTGGTGGCCAAAGATCCATCATGCTTCTTGATTGTATGTTACTATCGTCTCTGTAAATATAAATAAAATGTATTTTTTTCATGTTACAAGAGGCAAACGAGCAAGCGGTTCACATAAATTACTACCGACGCCCATGGACTTCTGCACCACCAGGTGGCGGGAATAGAACCCTCAATCGTCGGAGCGGAAAGCAGGGTCTTTGCCATACTGTGCCATAGTATGTATAGACGACCAAGAAAGTGCTTTACCATTTTGGATGACAATTCCTACTTAAAGAAAAATTTTCTAAGGGTTATTGTTAGAAATTAACGTAATGCGTAACAAGCAAAAATGAGTCTTTTAACTAATTTACGTGCAAACGAAATTCGA
This sequence comes from Charaxes varanes, assembly GCA_024363005.1. Lineage (NCBI taxonomy): Eukaryota > Metazoa > Arthropoda > Insecta > Lepidoptera > Nymphalidae > Charaxes > Charaxes varanes. Next base: position 268,848 of record JANCMC010003772.1, on the reverse strand, counting down.
CCTTAGAGTGGCAAAACAATTTCTAGGTCGACTATACAATCTCTTTAGTAAATGTACTCTTGGTAATGTGATTTTATTAGTTTGGAACTTAGTTGATAGAGTAAAATTAACCGCCAGTACATTCGCTCATAATACAACCATTAACTAACACTCTATCCACAGAAAAATAAAATTTAACAATTAATATAACATACGGTTGTCACGACTGCGCTTTGATATCGTCCAATAAAATTTTTATATTAATTTTAATTTTGTAGTCTTTTTATGATTATTTATATGAATTTTGTTATATATGGGTCCTCGCCTGAAATAAAATGATTTTATTTATTATTTTATTTAAAACAAAAGTAATGGAAAAGGGTCGTTTGGTCAAAAAAGGAATACGCCTCAGCATATATGAAGCATTTAGATGACGCATTGTTCTTCTTCTTTTCGTGTCGATAGCTCATCAGGTGATCGTGTCCCAAATTTCAGCCATGCGAACAGCATTTCCCGTGGCCAGTATCAAATCCTCTCGCGTACAAGGGTAGGATGACAGAATTGGAGAAAGGACACGATATAAGGTGTTCCATTCATCAAGGAACTGCACCACACAGACATCCAGGAATCCCCACCTGAACAAGTTGTCTTCGCTGCCTTAATAATACGCATTGATAATATGCTTAGAAGTAGTGCGACGCTTACAATCCTTTTCTGCAGCTGTATTAGGCCGGCGCGTCCTGGTACCAGTACCTCTTTCTCATATAAGATCGGCGTGAAATGGCGGCAATGCTGTCACGTCAAGAGGTGGTATTATTGTCACGTTTCGTTCGGCTTGTGAGACTTCCAGATGGGGGAAAGCCTCTGCTGGCCTCCTGGTGGTGCAAACCGTCTGTTCGTTTGCTCCATAAAAAAATAGGCAGACATAATTATCGTTTCGTGTCCAATGGCCCTTAATTAGTGCAATTCGTTGGTTTTACGAAACTTATGCATTTCGCATGAATCTAAAACCATAAAGGGTTTCCGTCGACTCTGTTTAGGACGCTTGACATTTTAAAATCATACACCTCTTGAATATTTAAACCTTTCGAATATTGAGGGGAAATTGAAATACAAACAAAATGGAACTAGACACTTTTACTAAACCAGTATACTACTAGTATATTACTAGTTTACTAAACTAGTAAAATCTATCATATATTTCAAAGCGAAAGATCACAAAATTCTATGAAAGTACTAATGATTTGCTAGTTCTTTGGCGTTGTTTTAAGGAAATTTTCTTATTATTTCAATTTTTTTTTATGTAACAAGCGGGCAATCGAGCAGGCAGCAGGCACCGAAGTGCCTACCGGCGCCCATGGACATCTGCACGACCAGAAGGCCAGCAGATGCGCTTTCCTTCAATAATATACAAAATACGTATTATATAATGTTGACACATTCACTATCCATATTTTTGAACAAAATATTTCAAAATTCAACCGGCTCCAACTCTGCAAATGGAAAAATTCTATTTCATATTGCATTCCAGTGACGCGACTAAAAAATTCAAAGTTCGGATACATTCACTTTTTGCAGGATAGTATCTATATAACTGGAAAGAACTACGATTTTTGCAAGGAATTTTGAAATATCGTTGTTATTGCTGAAAAACTTTTATGTATTTTTGAATACCCAAATGCAATCGATACCTCCAACATCAGTTGTCATAACCCCAAATTCCCAACTTTATATCAGAGCGTTACAAACAACTAAATTGTAATGCAAAAGTCGCTTTTTAATATATTATTGTATACAATAATGTAATCGTCATTACTTTATATATAATTGTATACACAAATGTGTTATATAATGACGATTTTATTGCAATTTACTCGTTTGTAACGCTCTACTGTTAAGTTGGGAATTTGGGGTTACAACAATTTACGAGGGAGGAATCGATATATAGTTTATTTACAAAAACTAAAGATCGCCGACTGTTTGAAACACGACCACAAGTCTTTAGATGTGCATTCTCCATATACAAAATTTTAATTGCTTGTATAACGAAATTGTTAGGTATATTTGACAGTTAATATACATACGATTGTTATGACTGCGCTTTGACACCGACTTATAGTAAAATGTATACATGTGTGTGTAAATCGTTTAGCATTGGTGTGCGTGTGGTTTTATTTAAATTATTCAATATATAATGCTAATATTTTATACAAATATTTATTTTTATTTATAATTCGCACACCCTCCTCTATAATTATTAATTATAGTTATAAATAGTACAGAAAGTTTTTGCATCATGTATTAATACAAAGATTTGCTTTTTTAATCTGAATACGTGGTTTACATCACATGCATTCATATTACATACAATCTGAATACAGCTAGATTAAGTTATCCGCAGAAAAAAAGGGGCAGAGAAATAATTTGTTGTCAGAAAATTGGAGTCTGTCCTGTGATAAAAGGAATGGTAGGTGCTAAGCCCAAAATCATAACCGTATTTATTTATTGATTCATTAGTAATCCAACAGCGTTTATACAAATACTACACTGACTTTCTGATGTGCCTCAATGCACGTTTCGCTTCGACGCCGAAGCATCATCAGGAGATAGACTCTACAAAGGTTATTCGTAAAGTTACTTTACGAATAATCTTTGTAGAGTCAGTGTAGTGCTGTGCTTTGGTGGCGGAATCGGTGGTATATCTTTCGGGTTGCAGCATTACACCGATTTGCCCTCGTATTCATTCGCGGATTCAAGCAAAGTAGTTTAGTTTTTCATGCATGTCATGGATTTCCGCAAAGTAACACCTGAATATAAGTCAATACAACTTTTTTCATAATTTTAATTATAATCTAGTTATATTCATAGAGAACTGGCTTGGCCTGGCCCTTGAAGAGTTTAATGGAAAATTTGTTTTTTTTTTTTCATTAAAATACTAAAGTATACTTTTCAAGGAGGTCGTGGCCTAATACTAGTGGTCGATATTTGAATCGATCTAGAGATCGACTCAATCGGTTAAGTTGCTGTTGCTGGGACCGGCTGATAGATGGATGACCCATTCTAACACTGGTTTATATTTTATATTCGACCTCTTCCGCAATTCGGAAGGCACTTAAAACAAGTGGAACCCGATTAATGTCACTGAGTGATATTAGTCCTGAGGTCGTGGGGGTTCTGAGGATGACGTTAGATGGCAATCAGGCGTCTTAACTCGCCCCACAGCCAAAGTCTTTGAAATCTAAGGTGACCCTGGTACTACTAGACCGGGATAACGCTAGGAAGAAGAAAAATACTAAAGTATACTTTTAGCATATATTATTAACATTCAAGGCGGTGGGTTGTACTTGAAAGATGACAAAATAGCCTGACTTCTTTATACCCTGACCATATACACCTTAAAAAAGAAAGCGATAAAGATTCTAAGGTGCCAATATCAGGTTTTTCTGGTAGTTTTTTTTACACTTTCTATATAATGCGCAGTTTTAAATTAACAGAAAGTGCCCGGACCTACTCATGATTTACTATTCTTCTATTCACATATTCCTATATATTCGCAGCTGTAACTTGCTGAACACACCTTCTCAAATAACTGATAGAATCAGGTGTTACTTAGTCTTTACGAATAACCTTTGTAGAGTCTATCTCCTGATGATGCTTCGGTGTCGAAGCGAAACGTGCGTTGAGGCAACAGAAAAAATGGTAATAAAACAAAACAGACTCGAGTCAGATAGGCCAAGCCGTTTTTGAGTTATAGCGAGACCCATGCATAATTTAGGTTACATACCGACAGCAGCGCCACCTACCGGGTCCAATTTCTCTGCAAAACATTTACGAATGCCTTGGACTGTACACACAAAATTTCATCGAAATCGGCCCATCCCTATAGGAGGCCTTATATATAAAATAGTATACTCGATTTTTATGTAGTTCTAAATATAACGAACACAACAAAACAGAATTTAACCAATTTGGTGCAGTTGTTCGGAGGCTATGCACGTGCATACATTTCAGCGACTAATTTTTAATTGCGACTATAAATTGAGATTTAAGCTATCCTATCTTTCAAGTTGCGTCATTCTGCACACGGTGTACAAATTTAATTAAAATCAGTTCAGTATTTTAGGAGTCCATCGCGGACAAACGTGACGCGTAATTTATATAAATTAGATTTTCTTATTTCTTAACACCCAACCGATAAACTTGTGGGGTTATATGCCAACGAGTTCAACCTATGAACTGTTAAATTAAAAAAAAATAACATCGCATAACTTTTATTAACAAGCATTTAACAAATATATCATACAAAATATTTATAATAATAGTGTTGTTAAAGTGAAAAGATACATTATTGATAAAAATAAACATTATAACGTAACATTATTAAACAGTAAAACAATATAAGTTAAATTTTGTAAATGGAAAAATTCCAAACAAAAATGTTGAATATTATATCCCTTCAAATAAACATTCTTTCATTAAAAACTCTTCTCCTAACATTGCATATTAATTTTGAAGTAACTCCGTAATATAAAAACGTGCTAATATTTTAAGGTTGTTTGATGTTTATTCAAACTCAGCGGTTTTATATTAAAAGCGTGTCACGCAAACACATTCAAAACTCGAACAATAAGCTATGTTTGGATATTACGAGAATAATCCTGCACCCTCGGTGTGTTGAGCGACCCTTATTCAAACGTTTACTCTAACCCTCCCAGACACAGGCATTGTCGAAGCTAGGTCGGCTGAGACGCTACCGAAATAACTTCTATGTATTATTATATTATTGTAGCGACTGGCCCGTTGGCGCAATGGGCAGTGACCATGCCTTCTGCTTATTAATCATGTACAGGCCGGAATCCGCGCTCGTTAATCATTGTGCGGATCTGCCGCAATCACAACTCCTCACAGAGGCCGGTTTTTGTTAATTAATCTATACCGTTCTTGCGTTACTGAAGGCACTTATATACTATTAATACTTAATCTATAGAAATATATAAAGCTGAAGAGTTTCTTTATTGTTTGTTTGCTTGAAATAATCTCAAGAACCGCTCTTCCGGTTTGAAAAATTCTTTCAGTGTTTATAAGTTTTATAAGGAAGGCTATATTATCAAGCTAAAGTTGAATCTATTTTTTTAAATAATTTTACGTTGTTGAAGTCGCGAGCACAGCTAGTCTAAGATAAAGGATGTACTGAATACATAGCCTTCTTCTACGTCATCCCGGTCTAGTGTCAGAGTCCGCTTAAATTGCAGGGGATGAGGCTGTGGGGGGGAGTTAAGATGACCGACTGCCATCTGACGTCATCCCCCGGATCTCCCACAATCTAAGTTAAATGTTAATACATAGTGCTAGTATATAAAAACTCTTAAGCAAGAATTTCATATCTTATTCATATATTTAAGATTCCACAAAAAGTTAGATAAAAAAAACAAAAACTTAAAAAAAACACCAGCTGTCAAATAAGAAAGGATCATCAAAATCGGTTCACTCATTTGAAAGTTCTGAGGTAACAAACATAAAAAAGCAGTCGATATGAGACCCTTCTCCTTTTTTGAATTCAGTTGAAAAAAAAACATTAAAGATTCAAAACCCAATACGCTTTACGGAGAATTTCAACCTCGCACACCTCTGTCATCAGCTACCCAATATAATGTAATGTAAAATTTAAATTGGTTTACAAGTAATATGGCTGTATAATATGTATAAATATATACCACTTAAATATAACATATATTGGTAAATACTTCATTATGTCATTGCCGCATATAGCGTTCACGCTAAACGCTACCCCACTCATCAGTGGAAATTCAGAAGCGCATACATTTTAAGCCAAAACATGAATAAAGTTCAAAAGCTTAAATGTTAAAACCAAAAGTGTAGCGCACGAAAAAAAAACGAACTTAATGCCCACGGCCAAATAAAACTCTTTTTATACACTTCTGAAATCTAGCGTCTGTAATTTGTTCACATACCTCCTGTCGGCTCTTATTAGTACACGTGCTATGTTTTGTTAAAGAATATTAGATACGGAAAGGGATGCGCGATAATTTTTATCATATATCGATATACTTAATGGCATTGATAACTCGTAATGTCGATATGCAATTATCAAAATATTATATCGTATTATTTAATGAAAATAAAATGTTTGTTTAGGTCTCTTACTATTTTAAAGTTTTTTTTTTTTAGATTTTATTCACATTTATAGAACTTTTAAAATATTTTATAAGCCAAATTTTAATTTTTCCAAAAATATAGTGCGTTATTTAAGGAATATACTTTCTTAAAATAGGGCCGTATATAGTATAAAATTCTTTATATACTTTTGTATTTTTTTATTCCATAACAAAAAATATCGATATATCATATATTTTTGTATCGATACGCAAAAATATCGATACATTTAGAGCATCGCTACACCCAGTCGAAAGAACAGGAATGCGCACTTTCAAAGTATATTTAAGGCAAAGAAAAAAATGAGCGCGATGCACATTATTTAGTAGGAAAATGTGCAGATATTTCCTTTGCGCGAGTCTGTTTAAAGAATTAATCATGTAAATACCTGCCTTTGTAAGTACAGTACTGTCGAGGTAATAGCGAATTTTGAATTAAAGATGAAGTATCGGAAGAACGAGATGAATCCGGTGTTTTTTCACGAAAGCCCTCAGGGAAATTTCCGTTGCAGTTGCAAAGGCTTCAATTTATGCTGGGCTGCATTGACGACTCTATGCTTGAAATCTTGACGCGTCGAACAATACGGATAAAAATGTCATCGAAGAAAAGTTGCTGTTTTACAGCATTTAGTCCTGTTGAACATCAAACATTGTGCTGTGACGCGTCGGCTCATCGGTTTCATGTTTAATTTTGCGATTTTTTTTTTACATTTAATTTTTAATTTTAATTTCATAATTACCTATACTTTAATTATAATACATATTTAGTTTATTATTTATTTGCATTACGATCAAAGAGTTCACATAAAGCAACGTTGAAATTAGTCTTCAATTTTTTTTTTCGTGGAAAGTTCAATAATAATTTGATTTCTAGAAATAAAACGATTTTCACCGTTTGTATATTTTTTTTAAATTAAAAAATACGGAATCATGCATGGTATTGAAAATAAAAATTACACCAGATTTATATATAAGTATAGATTATATATAAATCTGGTGTATTTATTATAATATTTTGTACTGTCGCTCGTCATGACTACGCTTTGAAATAATCTTATAATAAAATACATATATGTATACTCGTGTGTATCAATCGTTTGGTATTGGGGCGCGTAGGGCTTTATTTTAAAAATTTTAATATATTTATACCTCATGTTTCATAAAAATATTAACATTCGCACACTATTCTCTATATAAACTATAATTGTGCCAAATTTCATACTCTACCTATCGCGCAATATTTGTAAAATGATACCAAAAGTTTTCTATTCTCATATTAATATATATTATAAGCACTGCTTAATTATTGTGTTCTTATTTGATTAAATATTGTTAGTTGCGGGCCACTAATTGTTACTTACACTACCAGCTGACACTGGACCCGTATGATGCTGGCACTCGATAATGCCGGTAACGCGACCCCACTGCACTTACTCCAGGTGTTCCATCCCTTTTTAAAATGTATTCGAGATATAACGGCAATTTTATTGAAAAATATAATAACAAGTTTTATCCCGCGACTAGTGACTTAGTCCACGTCAAAGCAAAAGTCTTTAGACTTACTCAAACGGGCCCTATCGAAAACTCTCTTCGAAGCGAATGTTTACTAACTATAAACCACTTCCTTGTCAAATTTCACCTTTGTACGTCTCGCAGTTCTGAGATTTCTTATAAGGTAACTTTTCGCTTTTATATATCGATACCTCCCACGTAAGTTGTTGTAACCCCAAATTCCCAGATTTACAGTAGAGCGTTACAAACAGGTAAATCTTAATATAATAGTCACATTTTAATATATTTTTGTATACATTGAGGTAGTCGTCACTATTGAATATATAATTGTATACACAAATCTGTTAAATAATGGCGATTTTATGTCAATTTGCATGTTTGTAAGACTCTACTGTGAAGTTGGGAATTTGGAGTTACAACAGTTTACGTTGGCGGTACGGATATATAGCTAAAACTGATTAAATGAATTTAAAATAAGAGCAAATTCGCCTAGTATCGGTCGCAATTTATATATAATTTATATATAAATCTCGATGTCCGAAAATCGTCGATTTCCAATTTTTATAACATTTCTAATATGTCAAAAGACCAGTTATCGGACAGATAAAGTAAGATCCACCCCTTGGGAGAAGATCCACCCCCTGGTTTTTATAGCTCTCTTTTTCTTTCCTCTTTTTCCAATTATAGTTAAGGAGGCGCTATCAACGCGAATAGTATAACTGACCCAATATCAAAAATTTTGTAACTTAAGAGTTTCATGTAAAATTTCCACAGTATGCAAATTTGTCTTAGCGTGGATAAGGACATGATCAAATAAAACCGACTGGCTCTCTTTAATTAACCGCTGTTAGCCCAAAGTGAATCAGAGCCATGTTGATTTAAATAGTTCGCTCGTACTAATGCAACCCCCTCTTTTTGGGGGGAGGCCGTGAATATTTATGAGTCCGAAACGTTACCACGGCTATTTAGTGGATTTTTTTATTCAGTGCTTAACATTTTTATAAGATTTGAGTTAGAGAACAACTTGTAAATATTCGCGATTTATCTAATGCTTGCTGTAACCCGCGACTTTGCCTGCGTAAATTGAGTAATTTTGTTTTTTTTTTCTGTGGAACCCTTTTTGTTTACTTAGCTTACTTATTTACCTACCTAAGTAGCAAAGCAACGTAGCCAATGTTATTCCTTGTAACATGAGCTATCTACCAGTGAAAGTTCCATTTATTCAGTCCAGCCGTTTCGGAAATCATCCGGAATACACAGACATACAGACAGACGGACCCACAGATAAAAATGTCTGTCGATTTGTTCTATATATTCAATTTTATTTATGTGTATAGATGAAAAAAAGGGAAGGCGCTTTAGCATGTTGCGGATCTGTGAGAAATGATTCTTTCGGTTTATTTTTACAACAAATAAAAGTTAATCAAAACCTCAATGGTTTAAATGGTGTATCCCTCACACTAATTCTCTAAGTCTATTATGAGTTTTTTATCAAAACAAATAATGCAAAGTTCGTATTCGATTCAAATTAGATTCCACATTTCAAATCTATATATATAAAATATCTTTCCAGGAAAATTTCCGCAAGCAATCAGCATCGGCCCAACGGTACAATTGTAAAGACCGATGCTTTCTGTCGCCAAATCAAAAATCTTATTACGAAATATCTGCAAACTCGAAACATTAATAAAACGGCGATTTGGCGATCCATTAAACGCGGGAAAAAAATCCGCATTTCAAATTAACCTTTGTAACAGCTCGCTCTCTTTAATGGACTTTTAATTGACTTATAAATAACCATTTGAGGAAAATATAGGAAAACATTGTTGATTTTTCATTTTCGTGTAAAAAAAATATCGCTTTGATAGGTACGATTTTCAAAATTAATTAATCTCAGAGAGAAAGGTCAAGTCGATTTGAACTGTGTAAATTAAGAAATAATATAATGTCTTTTTAGGGCCAGAAGCTTTGCCTGTGCAGATATGTGGCGGCAATGCTATCCCGTCAAGTGATGGTATTGTTGTCGTGTTTCGTTCGGTTTGTGAGACTTCCCGGTGGCCTAAACTCGTCATTGAAGGCCGGCAACGCATCTGCTAGCCTCCTGGTAGTGCAGATGTCCACGGGCGTCGGTAGGCACTTCATTGCCTGCTTTCTGCTCGTTTGTAACATAAAAAAAAACTTGAATCTTTGTCATTGCTATCGTATTTATGCGATTTGTGCAAAAATTTAGTTTTCACGTTGCAGGCACTTCTATTTTATTTATATGTATAGATTAAAAGGCCGGCAAAGCATCGGCGAGGATCCTGACAGGGCAGTTATCCATTGGTATCGGTACACACTCAGGTGAAGCACCTGTCCATAATTCCCTTCTTTACATTGTATAAAATAAAGTCACCAGTCTTGTATAATGATTTTAATTTGGTATTCATCAATAAACACAGTGTTTCTAGAGGAAGGTTTATTTCCTTATTTATTATATGCATTGATGGGATTTTGTATAGTCGACCAAGAAATTGTTTTGCCACGCTAAGGTCGAATGTCGCTTGCATATCAATTAGTTATAAGGCTTATGTTCGCTTGTTATGCATTATGTTCATTTTTAACAATAACCCTTAGCAAAATTTTCTTTGACTAGGAGATGTCATCCTAAATGCTAAAGAACATTCTTGGTCGACTATATATACATCGAACAAACTGACTGAATTCACGGATCAAAGCTGTGGGTTACAGCTAGTGTTATATATATAGAAGCAACCACTTTACAACGCGTTATATGCATCAAATTACACATTATTTATTTATTTATTTAAACTTTTTATTTAGAGACAATTTTACTTATAAAATATAGTCAGTGCATCATAAACCACAGTCGGTTTTTAAGCGAAGTTTCTACTTACACTCACTATATATAGACCTTCCGACGAACAACTGTCGGCGAGGCGCGGCCGCCCCGGGGGACTCCAACAAGCCCGGATTCGAAGATCTTCCTTTACGATGGTTGAGCATATCGACCATCGCTCCCACCTTTCATTCCTCACCGAAAGCCTCCCACCTTGGTGTGCCTTTCCCACAATAACATAAATTTATGATATGTAAACTGCGAAATGTAAACAGCGGATTGAATACATAAAATACTGTACCTCATGTTAATAATTTGCTCGTCGGTGTTTCACATAGACACGCGATATTATAAAACATTGGGAAATTTTCGATATTATAAAACAAGCATTGCAAATGAAGCTTCCACGAATCGACAACAAAGGGAATTATGTTTCCACTAAAAAGCTCGTGTGGAAAAAGCAAACTCCCCATCTATGATTAATTGAAGCTTACAGTATTGATTTTGTATTATCGGAGGCATAACATTCATTTATTTTGTGTTTTGTGTGCGCCGTTTTTCCGTTGTAAAGACCGACTATATTTATAGAAGCCATTTTCAAAAAGGTTAAAAGTGAATCCTTTGATTATTTTTTTATAAGCTTAATTAGATTTCTTTCCGATTTAAGAATAATTTCATTTTTTTCTTAAATACCATGGATTCTCCGTGCGGGTGCCGGGACCATCTTGTCGCAGAAGAAGGAACTACAGTAGTTCTTGGTACTTCCGACCCAGGTGTGACTCAGGTGTTGTTTCGAGAGATCTGTTCTACACATGGATCTTCACCGTTACTGCTAGTGCCCCTAAATGCTAAGTATTTTTCTAAAGTTTAAACCCAATAATAATTAGTATCATACGAGTATAATGCATTATATAAGAATTTATGTATTTAAAAAAGTAGAAGGATTTATAAAGCCCATTGATCTGGATATCCTTAACTTTCCAGAACTAAATAATCGTTGTTCTTGCTCGCTTGCAATTAAATCGTGTGGCTCGAATGTATCCGTTCCCACTTCAGCTTTGTTGACTTTTTCCCAACATCCGTTACCCGAAATCTATCAGTTCTTGTTACATCTAATATGCTGCGTTCCATGATTCATATGTTTTAGACAGGCAAGCAAAACCGTTGGCAATCGCTACTATGCGAAAAAGCCAATTTAAAATAATTTGCTTGGATAATAAAGTCACCCTTTGAAAAGGTTTTGGGAATTAATTTGCAAACACGGCCGTAATGAAAGTTCACTCGGTTCCAGGTGAACGGCCGTATTGGGGGCATCAGTACTTTTACTTGATAAAACAAAAATAATTGCCACTTATTTATCCAGTCGACTTGTAAATTAATATTGATACGGTATTGGGTAGAAGTGGAGTTTCGTATAACTTTTATTACAGACAATATCGTGCTCAATTATTACGAAAAGGTAATTTCGTATTTGTTCAATAAGAAACAAGGAACTTCTGCTGATGTGGTCCACCTGGTGATGAGTGGTCACTGTCACCCATGTATATCCGCAAAATAAGATTTGCTCTTCGAAACATCGTTACTGCCCTGAAAAACTCCCAGGAGTAAGACAATTTTACAACTTACACGTGTGTTTCTTTATGAGATACGTACTGTAAGTGGTAAAAATGATATAATTAGTTAACTGCACTTTGTCCTTTTACACATTTCTTAAATAGGCATCCAATATTGCAATATAATTACCTCCATACTGGAAATTCATCATACTGTTATCAATGATGGTAGCACTGCTATAGTGATATATCACTTATGCCACCGTTACGACCGGTCAATAACTTTCGTCTTAGGTTATAATTATCACGGTGGCAATACTGATAGACATGATGTGGTAGATTGCAAGACCGTTCCCATATCTGCGCCGCGTAGTGGTAAGGAGGAACTACCGTGCGGTTTTAGTCTGTTGGAGTCTGACATAACTCACCGTCGGCCCATGTGGCGAATGAGTACCCGTGCCGGGTTTTCCCACGTAAGAAAAAAAATGCGGATAGACATTTAGGACAGTCAATAATGAACCTTTTTACAGAAGATAGGTCAATATATCTACATAACATAGTGCATTAAAGCTGTGCAATTAAGCAAGCGTTTCACCTGATTACAACCAGAAATTTTATGGGTTAGGAGCAACTAAGAAGATCTACGGTTTGCTAGTAAAGAGGTTGCCAGAAGCAGGACATTCATCTCAAATCGTACCGGAGCCTGAATATTTTTGTCTCGTCATTTATATATCGATATCTCCCACGTAAATTGTTGTAACACCAAATTCCCTTCTTAACAGTGGAGCGTTACAAACATGTAAATTGTAATAAAGTCGTTATTATATAACACATTTGTGTATACAATTATATATTCAATAATTGTATTATTGAATATATAATTGTATACACAAATGTGTATTATTTATTATTTGCAATATGCGATTTGCGATTACCTTATTGTTTGCAATAATATATTAAAAAGAGACTGTTATATTACAATTTAGTTGTTTGTAACGCTCTACCGTAAAAGCTGGAATTTTGGGGTTACAACCACTTACGTGGGAGGTATCGATATACAAAATTCAATCGTTGTTCTTTAGTCTCCCTATAATTTGAAAAGCACTGTTTCGTTTCAAATTCTGTTTATTTTGTTTCATTCCACTTATTTCAGGGAAGGTTTAAAAGAAAAAAAAGAAAGAAAAAGTTAAAAGATTATTTAAAAATACAAAAAAAAATGCAATTATTCCTACTTCGGAATACTTCAAAATACGTTTGTAAAATATTATTTGGTGAAACATTCACATTTTATTGAGAAAACATAAAGGAGATTGTGCGATGTATTCTGAAAGAAAGACATACATAAATCACGACAACATGGTATGACCACAAAATGTCATCCTCATACTTTCAACTTTGCTAAATCCGGGCAAGACAACGTCTGCCGGGTCAGCTAATAACGTACAGAAAAAGAAATCCATCGTTTTTATACAATACGTATTTAATATAAATCCTTGATATTTTCCACCCTTTTAAATCTGGAGAGCTGAAAATAATGAGGGCTGGAAATTAACGAAACATCAGAAGAGGCTTTCTCGATAAATCCA
>JANCMC010003772.1:187235-255106 GCA_024363005.1 Charaxes varanes | reverse complement strand
TTTTAAATCTGGAGAGCTGAAAATAATGAGGGCTGGAAATTAACGAAACATCAGAAGAGGCTTTCTCGATAAATCCACAAAATTGAATAAATAACGTGGTTGAGGTGGAACGGGTAATTTCCGTGTGCACAACACAAAGGGAACAGGACTCGTAAGCGTTGCCAACTCAGGCTTTGCCTACCGATTAATTGGAGCTTATAGTATTGATTTTGTATTAACGTAAGCCAGAACTTGCCGAAGTTAGACAGTCATAGCTATTTATTTATTCAGATTATCCTGTACACGCCGGCTTACCAACTCCCTATGCATAGTTGATACAATTATTAATTTTCGCTCAACCATTATTGAAGTTTCTGTTTCATTGTGGTTTAACGATATGGCAACATAAGACCACCAACAAGCTATCACCAGTAGAGATTCCATTGAGGGATGAATTGAATGTGATTTTCTAAGCCATCTATGACTTGTTTATTTATTTAGGGGGTAACAAACAATACCACAGGGTTTGGTATCAAGTTAGAAAAATTATTGTACACTAGAGTGCTATTCGTTAACCACCTAGGCATGTAATTCTATATTACAAAATACATAACTACTTGTATAGATGTGTGTGTGTGTGTGTGTGTGTGTGTGCGCATGTCAGTGTGCGTGCGTGTTCGTATGCGTGTGTGTGTGCGCGTTTGTATATTTTATAGACTTCGACTCAAATAGGTCGGATCTTCTGATGTATTTTTGTACCTCAGACTGAGAATTTAACACCGATAATTCTGTATCGGTGACAAATGAAATAAAAGCATGGTTAACACAATCTATTTATTTAAACACATCTTAGAGAACAATTATATAACATATACATATGTAGGTACCAAATAATTAGCGACAATTATACTTAAAATCACCATAAAATGATCATATAAATTCACAGTACTCCTTCCACTTTGACTTCTTCCGTCGGCTGCTGATTATCAAGTGTGTCCTCAGTTGTGCGGCCTACAGAGGTGCACAATGTCATGGGCGGGAAAAGTCACGTGACCAGTGCACACGTACTGCCAACCGAATGATAGTTGCTGAAGTGTTGTCACTCGAAAAAAACCCGTGGCGATAACACAAAGATGTACTGGTGTACAAAATTGATAGTGTCTCACTGCTTGCTTGTCTAATCTTATGAGGGTAGTTTTACATTTATTCTGATAGTAGTTCAAATCGTTCAATCAGATGAGCATGGTGAGCGGGTACGAGTGAATGCCGTTGTCATGGTTCACTCATTGCATCGTGATCCTTTTTGACGACGATGGCAGTCGCTTCTTCGCTGAGATAGCGAAAAGACGTGTCGTGAATAAAACTAATGTAACTCAACAAAATAAATTTTCTTTTTAATTCAAGTTAAAGAAAGAAAGCCGAATCTTTTACACGTGAATGAGATTTTCTATTCTTGGGTTTCCTTCTTCATCTCTGTTCTCTTTTTCTTAGAAACTCTCTTTCTTCTCAGTGCACCTCTTACGAGGTAAGCGGTTATTTAGAGTTGACTGACATATTTCAATCCATCAATAAATATTCATTTACTCACTTAGGTTTTTATACAAACTCTTGGGTTGAAAGTCCTTCATAGCATTTTTTTTAATTATTTTTCAAATCTATGCTTTATATATAAAGCTGAATAGTTTGTTGATTTGCTTGAACGCGCTAATCTTAGGAACTACTGGTCCGATTTGAAAAATTCTTTCAGTGTTAGAAAGCCCATTTATCGAGGAAGGCTTTATGTATCATTACGCTAAAATAGAACCTACTTTTTTACCTCATTTTACGTGACGAAGTCGCGGTCACAGCTAGTGTGTGATATTCTAGTGATTATATATTCGACAAAGACCTAAGAGTCTTCATCTCTTCGTTCGAGTTAAGTTTTTTTTTTGTTATCACCGTTGCACTTGATCTAGGTCCGGTTCTTTTAAATCATTTGATATCCGACCTCCTCCGTGTTTCGGAAGGCACGTAAAACAGTGGGACCCGATTAATGTCACTTTGTGATATAAGTCGCAAGGTTGTAGAGCGTAGGGGTTCCGAGGATAACGTCAGATGGCAATCGGTCATCTTAACTCGCCCCACAGCCAAATTCTCAGCCATCTAAACGGTCCCTGGTACTTAACCGGGAGAACGCTCGGAAGTTGAGATAAATAATATAAATATAAAGCATCGAATAAAGCTACATAGTGATTATATATATGTATATATAATAATAATAACTTTATTCAAAGAACACACAATTAATTTGCATGCCAATGAAAAGGTCGTGGACTCAGCTTATAGCTGCTTTTCAGTCCAATTAAAGCCAGCGATATTTAGTGATATCAACAAGGCTAAGAAATTCATCAGAGTTTATCCTATAAAAGCAAAAATGTTTGCAAATCGTTCCTAATTTATATAATTCGATAAAACGCTGTTCAAATTGATTATTGTGAAACGAGTTTATTATATTATTAAAAATACTTCACTATGAAGTAACGCAGTTGATCGTGACCACAAAATTAGCCAATTCTAAGCCGTTACTGGTATATGAAGTGTTTTATAGCTATATTAAAAGCCCCCTAACATAATATGCTTTTAAAACCCATAGCGTTATCGAAAATTTTAGTCATGCTTCGAAGTATTCTATAGAGTATTTATTTTTTATTAATTGACCGAAAAAGGAGTTGCTTATAATTAACAATTGACTTAATTCGACTTGATCATATTTTATAAAAAAGTGGACGATTATTTTTGGTATTCTAACAAACTGTTTATTAGAAAAAGTTTAAATTAACATTCTTTAGATTTCTTTAAGTATCTTATTTATAACAAACTGTGTTATAGTTGTTCTTTAGTTTCTTATATATATAAGGAAGTTAAACATTTCAACAACTACGTAGATATAAGAAAACTTATTATAGTTTTTTAGAATTCCACAAGGAACCATTATAAATTTGCTCTGTCCATCAGTCCGTTCGTCTGTGTGTCCGTAAGGTGGTCCCTAAAAGCGTGTCAAGAAACACTTATATAGAAAGGTTCCGTATCTGATACGCTATAAACGTATTTGTTAAATAACTTCAAAAGTTGCTGTCCGATATACCCCAACGGCGGTGGGGTTTGAACCGAATACCTTGCGGATTTCAGTCCATACCTTATACCGTTGAGCTATTGAGGCTCTTTGTTGATCTAGCCAAGGCACACGAAGATGTGACAGTGAAAATTTTCATGAAATGCGACCACTTCTTGAGATTCTCGAGCATTTCATGAGGTGGTTAATTCTACGATAACTCTATGACATACATACATATGTATATATGTCATCATGAGTCAACGACATTTTTATCATTTCTACATATCTGATAACATCCTAAAGCGATTTCTAAACAAAATATTTTGTAACCACATACCAATAACAAAAAAAAAAACAATTTTCGTCTGTCTGTCTTTATGTGTGTTACTGGTAATCTCCGAAACGTATGGACCGATTTTAACGAAGCTAACACCGGGCCTGATGTTATGCGGGTAAGCATAAGCTGCTCTAATTTTGGCAAAACAATTAGAGTTCCGCAAAAAAAAAAAAACAGAAACCGTCCGAAATTTAACAAAATCGTGGTTTATCTACGCGGACGAATTCGCTGGTCACAACTAGTCGACATATAACGTGAATCGTACAAAGTGCAGTCAAACAAAATACCTACTCCATTGGCATACTAAATATGTATTCATAAATAACTTGTTCAATGAGTGAATACAAATACACGTAACGTCGTTAAAGTAGAATTTATTTGTTACTAGCTGTTGTCCGCCACTTCGTCCGCGTGATTTCAGCGACTTTACAAAATTTTCAAAATTTTTATACTTTTTGTGAGGAACCCTAATTATTTTTCTCAGACCGTTGTTGCAGCCTATGATACTCTATGCAACACAAACTATCTACCAGTAAAAGTCCAGTCAAAATCGGTACAGTCGTTTCGGAGATTACCCGAAACAGATAGACACGCAGACAAACAAATAAAATTACTTGCGTTTTTGTTATAGGTACTTAATATATGAAGCTGAAGCGTTTGTTTGTTTGTTTGTTTGAACGCGTTTATCTTAGGAACTACTGGTTCGATTTGAAAAATTCTTTCAGTGTTATATAGCCCATTTATCAAGGAAGGCTTCTAATTAAACTAGCGCACCCAGCAGACTTGCCTTGCCCGAATTTTGGCTTATCTGCTATTAGCCAATGCACCAATCTCCTTCATTCATTCATTCATTCATTCATTCATTCATTCATTCATTCATTTCATTCATTAATTCATTCATTCACTCATTCATTCACAAAGTCCGTTAAAAAGCCGAAGCCAAAAATGATCCAAAGCCTGAAGTTAAACGCTAAAGCCGCCTCTTGCACCTCCTAATCTCTTTTTTTAATATAAAAAGCTTGGTATTATTTTTGTTAGTTGCAAGAATATTTTTTTTAATTTACATAACAATTTTCGGTTTCAAACAATAGTAACCAAGTAAAACCTATACATTTATAGGAACTGACTGTACCTTCATTTGATAACTACCCTCATTATTAGAGTGAATGAATGTGACAGCTGTATAAAGTCACCTAACGATCGAGAAATAATTTTTGAATCCTTATTCTCAGAAAGGTGGTTCTTAGGGAACAAAAGTATTGGTACATTTTTGATAGATAATTATGTGATATATAAGTTTTATCGTAAAGTCTAATCTTCAGGGATTCTTCTCTGAACGACTTTATAATAAAACTTACCGTTCAACTGAAAATCACGGAAAACTGATTTTTGAAATCTTTGACCTTAAATATCTAATCCGGCAATAACGCTCACCGCTGTGGCTTTAGAAACAACAGTTGTGAAGTTAAAATAAAGGTATATACAAAAAAATCCGCCATATCCGTTTTATTCCGCAGTGAAATGCTTAGATGACTGGGCTATAGCAGCAGGAAAGGACCTAATAATTTAATCAAACCATACTAAGCCGTAGTAAAAAACTAGTTAAATATAATTCGTGAATAAATTCCTTATCTATGGCAGCTGTCGCAATTTAATTCCTGACCCTTCCTTAAATTATCTCATAAAAAGGAAAATTGTCTTTACCGACCCTTTAAACCCGCTAGAATTGCCTAACACATGTGACCTATTACTGTAAGAGTTTACTCCCAGAGTAACATCTGTTGGCACAATCGTTAAGTTAAATAATTTACTTTGTGCATTTTTTACAAGACTACTTTTGCTCTCGGCTTTGATCGCATTACATTTCTACGTCACGGAAACAGTATTTTTTTCCGGATAAAAGGTCGTTTAACAACATGCCGGCAAAATTTGGTTAAAACGTATCAAACACGCGGATAAACTTTTATTGAAGGCTTTCTGGATATTCCCTATTCTGGCAATTCTAAGATACAAATGTAACATTTATTTTTCGATTGTTACACGATACAGTTGGGAAAAGAGAAAGAACTTCACGATACAAAATTTATTAGAAGAAACCCCCTAAAGTAGTGCCGTGCATAGTCAAGGAGCTAGAGACAAAAAAAGTGACTTAAAAAACCGACGGAAGTGGAAACTTCACCAATTACGATTGTTTTTTTTTTTCAATCTATAGAGGTGTTGGTTACACTACTGGCAACTGTGTAGTGAGTTGAACAGATTTTTCCCATCTCAAAAAATTCTCAACGCGCCTTAAGAAGAATTTTTGGAACTGATAATTGTAGATAAAGAAATTGTATAAAAAAAATATTAAAAAGATTTGGTGGTATTGGCGAGATAGAGATGAAGGGAGATAAGTTTACCCAGCAGTGGGTCAAAACAGATTAACAAATATATGTATATATATATATACATATAAATTACTTCTCCATGACTTCAAACTATAATATTAGGCGCGTGATTTACATTGTTCTTCTTCTTTTTATACAGTGAACTTTCAAGCTGTGAATCTCTCTACCTGCGCGTGTTTTTCAAAAACATACTTGGTTGAGATGAGGTAACAGCAAACAGATATCGTCTAGATAGGTATTAGATCATAAATTCTTAGACTGAATCGATGCGATGCGCTGTTAGAGGCGATTTTAGTCAAGTAAGTCATTTTTAAGCAAACTAGACCTTAGTTTGTTTAAAAATGTGCCCAAATTTATATTTGCTATTGAAGACTAATTTTACCATTCTCTTAGCTCTTGCACCACATAAAGTAAGATTGCCGAATCCATTTGGCAGTAATATTACAATATTACTAGTTGTAACTCGTAACTTTGGACGCGTGAACAGTGTTTTTGTTTTTATTTTGAAGATTTTTATTTCTTTGGGCGGAACCCTAAACTGAAATCGAAGTAACTTTTATAATTCCTCGTAAAATCAGTTATCTGTAAGTGATTTGGATGGTAACATCAATCCAGCCGTTTCGGAGATTACCCGGATCTAGCGGACAAACAGGTAGGTAATTAATATCACAAATAACGTTTTTATGCCACAGGGATTAATAATTAATTTACTTTCAATTCTTTTTTTATACTGACAAATACATGCATGGCAACAGCCAAGAACTCTACCAACAGGTGGAGTTCTTTTTCAAAGTTGTTGATAAGAGTTGAAACGACAGTAGTTTTCTATTCTATTCTAAAGTAAGCTGGCTTTACAGATTTCAGTACGCCCTTTCCCCATCAAACTATCAGAGGCTTAAAGTGTGCTTATAAACTGTTTGTTCCGGTAAAACAAAAAAGTTTAATTTTCAAATTTATACATACAAAAGCGAAAGGTCACCTATTACGAAATTTCAAATACCGCGGGCACAAAGTTTAAGTTTGCCAAGGAGGTAGATTACAATTAGTTCACATGCGGCAAGAACGGATTTTTCGATAGGGTCAGTTTAAAAAGGTCTGAAGGCTCTCTCCGAATCGCTCTCCTGAACGAAGAAAGCCCGACAGGGCTAAGAATCAAACCTAGCGCTTTGTGGTATACAGTCTGCCGTTTCACTATTAAGCTATAAAGTCTTATTATGTTTTAAAAATTGTGTCTGCTTTAAAACTATGTTCGTACACAGTTATTTTCGAAGTAAAAACCGTATTAAGATGTAAAAGTCAATTTGTATGCATACCGCTGCTATGGCATGCTATTTCGCTTTATATTGAATCGAATACCACGTCGATTTATAAAGGCAATGGTCTTATTGCGTACAGCCTTGAACGGACATTGTAATGGACTCCCGTTTAATATATTTTTTTATATATAGAAGCTTAGGCATCATCAGTTTTAAAAATCGTAAATATTTTTAAAATAAGGTTTTTTATAATTAAACCTAATTCTATAATAGTTCCGTTAATGCTTTGGTGCTTGGTCCTTAATAAATCGGCAATATAGAATATAAAACATTTTCCCAGCTGTAATAAATCGTTTAATATAACATAGCACTACATGACCAGCTAAGTAGTTCTGTTTGCTGTGGTTTTCTTTAGGTATCACATCAAAATCGTTTTATTTGTTGGTAAAGTGGTCTTAAAAGGTAAAGTAGGTAGTTTCTGTATAATGTAAAATGATTTTGTATAATGAATGAAGGATTTCATTATACTGGTCGCTTTATCAGTCCGGACCAGAAAAACCTAGACTTTAAAAGTTGACAAGAAGACATCATTTTATCTAGATAAACAGCTAGTTCTAGAACTGGTTGTTTCAACAACACCATCACCTGACGTGACAGCATTGCCGCCACTTCACGCCGATCTCATGTGAGAAAGAGGTACTGGTACCAGGACGCGCCGGCTCAATTCGGCTACAAGCATGGTGCTACCCTTAATTTATATATAATAATAATTTTGATATTTAATATTTTACATTTACGCTTCCATGATTTTGTAACAGTTTCATTTTAATGTTCATTTTTATATACTTAAATTAACTTTTGAACATTAAGGATCTCTTCATACTCCGTGTGTAATAGCATCGCGATAAAACACTCTAATTACTTTTGCGTACTGTAAGGTTAATTACACGCAGTACAATTACGGCCGTTTGTAACGATAATCGGGTCAGAGCTTTCGTATAAAGTCCCGCAAATTATGATTTGAGTAATTTTAATACTACTGTTATGAAATTTAATTAATATAAATGTTAACTTTGTAACAACGACAATAGACATAATTTTTCTGAACGTATGAATATTATTAAAATCCCCCTTAACGGCGTGATCATTTCATGAAATTTGTATGTTAGTTGAGTGTATGGTTTTATATTCACGATTCCTAGATGGTTTAGAGTAGTAACTTTGTAACTACGACAATAGGTACGCATAATTCTTCTGAATGCATAAATATCATTAAATTCCCCCTAAACGGCGAGGCCATTTCATGAATTTTGTATGTAAGTTAAAGTGAATGATTACAGATTCACTACTCCTAGATGGCTTAGATTCACGATTCCTAGACGGCTTAGATTCACGATTCCTAGATGACTTAAATTCACGATTCCTAGACGGCTTAGATTCACGATTCCTAGATGACTTAAGTTCACGATTCCTAGATGGCTTAGATTCACAATTCTAACATAGTTTAGACTCACAATTGGACACGGTAGGTGACATGATTTTATTTATTGTACAGTCACACTTTCTCCTAAGATTTGTGCCTATTTCTAAATAAAATGGGAATATTAGATTTTGTTTATATACTCATATATTATGTATTGTTATATTAATTTGGCTGGCCCGTTGGCGCAGTGGGCAGTGACTCTGCTTTCTGCTCCGGCGTATGCTGTCGCGAACTTTTATTTTGTACGTTTAAAGGGGAACAATTCCGACATACATAATTTTTGCGAAACTATAAGATGTCCATGGGCGCCGGTAGGCACTTCGGTGCCTGCTGCCTGCTCGTCTGCCCCCTTGTAACATAAAAAAAATAAGCTGAACCCAGATTTTGTATAAGGAACTAGACTAACAATAAGTTGTGTAAAAATTTAAGGCCGATTTCCATAAGATGAACGCATGGACGTTCTACAACTTCTGTATCAAATTAGTTTAGTTTAAATAAACTAGCGTCATCAGCGTAATTTACATTATTACATGCCAGCGTTCACTAAGATTCTTATTCTTTTTGATATTTCCGTGTAAAACCTAAAAACCAACTTTGATTTCCACTAAAAGATCGATAAAGAATGCCCTTGTTCTAGCTCTAGCTGTATGTTTGTTTGGTCTAAACCCACAATGCAAAAAAAATATCTTTAAAAAACATGGACCGCCTAAAATCTAACACAATTTATGAAACAAGTAGATTATTTACTATTTTTAATAGTTGCTACATTTTTGGGGTTGCAAAATCAAAAATTAGTATGTATTAAGTTATTGGTTACAGGGAAGTTTTTACGTAACATCTTAATCAACTTATCAACGAACGTAAATTTCTTTGTCCTAGTTCCTTTAAATAAGAAGAATATTCTTAAAAGTTGCGTAATAAATATTTCTAGTAAAGAATATTAAAGTATATTATATATATAATGATTAAAAAAATTGTTTATTAGTAAGAAGAAGAAGAAAGAAAGTAACTTTATTCAGACATAAAATAACGCAACCTATATACGATATTAGCAACCCTATCGCAAATACCGCACAATTAGACCATACTTGCACTCAATTTCAGATCATTACCTACCCACTAATATTGCGGCTAATCTAAACATAAATCCGATATTCAAGTTATATTAGATTGCATTTCGGTTGCAGTATCGTATAGGATTACCCGATGTAGGCATAATGAAAGCCTTTGAAAGCCGTTTGAAATGGTCAATGAACAAGCTTTGACGGTCCCCTCCAATTTGAGAGTAAATTCTAGACGTGTTTGTATTAAGTGTAAATGTTGAAACTGGGTGCCACTTGAGTTGGCAATCATTGATTGGCCTCCCAGGTCTCCCCTCTTTTACGCCGGTGTCGGTGTCGGTGTCGGTGTCGGTGTCGGTGTCGGTGTCGGTGTTGATAATAAAAGAGAAATATATATATATTAAGAAGTGCCATGCCAAAATCAAACCAAAACTCGAGAACAGATCGACCAATTCGGCAATTTTTTTCCTATGTTCCTTAAGGTACACGGAAAGTCTTAATAAAGAGAAAAAATATAAGAATTGACTTTTGACTGAACGAAGTTTGTCCGAGCAGCAATGAAAAATAAAATTAGTTATGCTTACCCTACAAATGTCATCAAATGTCAAAATTTCAAGTTTGTTGTGTTTAATTCTCCTCTTTGTTGAATATATAAATATTTGTAGTGTACTTAAATTAAAAAAAAATACAATATGTACTGTTCAATTTAAGGGGTGGAAGTAATTTTCATCGATATTCTCAAAGAAAGCATTCATGCAAAATTAATAAATACATTAGTAAATTCTAGGAAAAATCTTTAAAAATATTCTTTTTTCAAAACCTGAATAACATTTCAAGCATTAACAATACGGTGAGGTTCATTCCTAGATTCTAACATTTTGTTCAAACAAGAAATTTATTAGAATTTGAGTTCAGTAGTTTCTGAGAAAGGACGGAGGCCTATTGAGGTCGTACGACTGACGAAGTGTTGGTTCTGTTGGTTTAAATTTATAATACAAATGATTTTATAATCTATATAATGCGTGAAAAATCTAAGAACTTTGCAAATACTAATAAGTATGATAGAGTCAATCAGAAATTTATGCAATGCCGTAACACAGCCATAAACGTTGTAAATTCTAATTTGGTTATTCAATATTCACATGGTATCCTTAAATATTTCGAGGATAAAAAGTGTTTTGTAGGTAGCATCTAATTTCATTCCTTTTTTAGTGAAAATCTTTTTTAAAACAAATAAGACATTTGCAGATTACTCTAGACAAACAGAATAATTGTTCAGCAAAAATAAGTGTTGGTGACTTTTAAAAATACTGAACTGAAGAAGATGACTAAGTTAGTCATAACCGAAACAGGCACTTGGACAAATTTTTAATATGTGCTGCTAAAAATATTTTTAAAAACAATAACGATATCGATATAAAACTTACATGCAGATTTTTATTATTTTTAATAGGTGTCTATACAGAATCTTTGTTTGAAACCCGCATTTAAGTTTTGTAACAGCGAGCTGTGTAGTGGAAATGATGTTGTCCAAGTTTCGGCTCCGTACAAGAGTATGCTTAGAACACAAGTTTGGTACACGATAATTTTGGTTTTTACAGCACTCTTTAGTACAAATAGCTTTATAAAAATATAAATAGGCGCCGACATACGAGCAAAAATCTGAATGAACAACCGTAAGCAGGATTTCGAAAAGAGGTGGGTAGCCCTCGTTATAGATACCTCCGTGCCGTGTCTAGTATTAGGTAGGTACTGCTATCTGCATCCGGCTCCTAATCTGTCAGGCGAGAGTCTCAAGAGACTGTCGTCTGTGAACTTACTGTGAGCTATTAATTAAAACGACTTTCCGTACAATGACCGCCGAGTCTATGTACGACAAAAGTACTAAGTAATACGCAAGGTCTAACGAAGTAAACCTGTTACAGCACAGCAGTAGTTGTGTACATAATTATAATCGATAAGTTATATTTACAGTAATGTTGTAAACTTAGAAAATTTTATTAAAATATAACGATTATAATTAAATTTTTTACATGTTTTTAACGTTCTACTATAAATTTGGGGATACAATAACTGTTCTACGTGGGAGATATTAACATATTTGTCAACATTTCGTTATTCGGCCTCCGGCTACTTTGCCGAATATCAAATACGAAGACATACCTATAAAAAGAGTCACACATATTACTCAATCCTAGTGATGAATGGGAATGTTTTTTTTTTTCAATATTTGAAACCAAACGATTGCGCTTTGAATCGCTTTGCGAATTTTCGTACTTAACCAAGAATGTGGCCAAATATTCGGTATTTATAGAGCAAAATAAACCTATTATAACCAAAATATTCTACCTACCTTTCCTGTCGTCGAAGATAATAATATGGTTTTTTACCTACTACTTTTAATTGATCGAATAATTTATATTATATAACATTTTTCTAGGAACAGAAATTCTTCTTAAAAAAATTAAGTCCTTGAAGTCCATAGTAGGTAATATTTAATTAAAAATGAATATATTATATACCCACAATAATAATAGTCAGTAAATATAAAATATTATCTATTTGTGTTAGTACGTATATAAATAAACGTTTCACAAAAATTATTCGAAGAGTCTATTACCTCCCTACTCTATACATCGCTGCGCAAACCTCATAAAACGATCGCTAAACAATCTTGGCTCTTCTTTAATATATTTATTTTATATATATCTCAAATACTTAACCCTTTTAAATCATATGCATAACTTGCTATAACTAAAAAATGATATTCAATCACATTATCGCATAATATCCCTAACGGTAAAAAACATCGTTCCAAAAACACTCACACAAGTGAAAAAGATACCAAATTAATGAATACATCAATCACATCTCATCTAAACTAACACTAAATTTATCATCGTTCAATTAACAACGTCTTCATTATAACTTATAGCCCTTTTAAATTTGACCGAAATAACAAGAAATATAACCTCGTTATATCCAAAACCACTAAACAACTTGTAAAGTCCGACTGGAATCTTTATAGCGAACCGCACAAAAGCAAACATGACACGTTTAATTTTCTTTGATGTTGCAACTAATGAACCAAAAAATAGACGCGGAAGCCGATTTTTTTTACTGAAAGTTATAATAAGGAGACGTCGATTCACTTAATGGAAATAAATGATGTTTTTAATATCTGATCACTATAGACTAGCGACTTGTAGTAGCAGCAATCAGAGAATTAGAGAATCAGAGAATTAGTAGCAATCAGAGAATTAGAGAATCAGAGAATTAGCAGCAATCAGAGAATCAGAGAATTGTAGAATCAGTTGAGTTTCGGAAACTTGACGCGTTCGAAAGTTTTTGTAAACCTAAAAGCGCATAATTTTGATACTGTATAGCCGTGAACGAGCAGCCTCGCGAGCAGCTTTGGACATTTGGCTCGCAGCATTTTCCGTTTGAAGCACGTGCATTTTCTTCGGGCGACGCACGTCCTGACTTACCTAGAAATTTTCCTCGCGGGGCTTCACAAGGCTGTTCGTTCAATCAGCTAATGAAACAGTTGTCAACATAAGAAAAAACAAGTCTTCAGAATACTTCCCTTGCTAAGAGATCGGTCATCTCATCCCTCAGTCTATGATTTAGACCGCTCTAAGATGAATTCAGACTAATGGAAGCGGTTACTATTAAAGTGCCAGCAGTATTGCATATTGGATCAGAATTTAACATCTGCTAATTTTGCATAATTTGGCAGTAAATAATTTATTATTATTATTTATTTGTTTGCCAACCAGCAGATTATAATACAAATTGCATAAAAACTGAGATAGAGGTCGTTATTTAGTACACTAATAAATCCACGTGTAAGGTGATACAACGTGTGCGGAATACACACAAAACAAACAAGTGTAAAACCTACGCAGCAACGATAAACACAGTTATTGCCCATTAGTGGTGCCTTAAATACGTTCAGCGTACACTGTGATAAGCGGGGCGGAAGTTTTGTGATAAGAAAATTACGCTCAGAGTTTCTAACTTAAGTTTTAATGATTCTTCTTGAATTCTTTAAAAAACATAGCAGGGGCGGGGTTCCTTTCGTTTTATTAAACAAGCTACAAAACATGATTGGATAGACGGATCACCTGACAATGATAATAGCAGTAGGCTCACAGTTGAATTGACGGCCTTCGAGAATTTAACATGCCCTTTTGTGATGTTTCCTAGGCTGAATTTGTTCCGAAACACGAAGAGTGGTTACTAATTCCATGTTATGCAAGGAATTAAAATTCTTGCAAATATCTAGATATTGTAGATTTTCAGATGTAGAAGTGATGTGGGTAAAATTTCGAGTCCTAATGCGATTTCTTGAAGTAAAATTATAAGTATGAGCAGAAAAGTCGCAAAGTACTCAATATATTGACACTAATATAATCTTACAGTGTCGTTGTTAACAGAACCCTAACCATCCCAAGTGGGTGCTACGTTAGGTTGAGAGCGCAATACGCTCACTCAGCGACTTTCTTACCCATTGTGTCATCCTTTCAACAGATTGCCTTGCGAGAAATAATATAAAACAAAGGACTTTTGATCCGGTAGCGCTTGAAATTTCTAACATAAATTCTGCTCCAAGCGAAAGGGGGACTGCAGTGATTTTAATTTCTGGAACGAAGTTCCTTAACGCTGCGCAGTTTCGACTTGTTTTGTCTGGTTTCGGTTGTTTTCTGCTGGTTTTAGCTGGTTTCGGCTTGTGTTGGCTGGTTTCGGCTTCAGTTTCAGTTTTATGGACAGTACACCCCCAAGAAAATACCTTTGGAAGCAGGAGGAAATCAAAGTCTTGAGTCTACTGACATGATTTATTTGACCGATAAAATAAATCTCGCAGGTGGAAACTGAAATGTATGTAGTTTTTCTATTTCCAGCATTTTGTTCACGCTGTAGTCTGAGCTGTATTGAAAGTTCACACTCTTTCATGCTCACTTCAGCCAATGACCCAGGTGGGGATCTGGGTCATTGACTGGCGACGCTCTTGTCGGAAGCTTCTTGCACTGAATTTTTCTAGATACTATTAAGCCGTAAAATTCATTGATACTAGACTCTATTGTAATTGACTTGCCTATTGTATTGACTGTCTTTATCTGCTTTTATGGATGTGCGGTCAAAATGTAGGAGATCTGCTCTTGGCTGTTCTTCGTATTCTAGCTGATCGCAATCATTACATTCACAAAAAAGGTGTTTGTTAAAAATAATCATATTTTTTTATGTAACAAGGGGCAAACGAGCAGACTTAAGGCACTTAAGGCAATTAAGTGCCTACTGATGCCCATGGACATCTGCATGACCAGGAGGCAAGCAGATGCGTTACCGGCCTTAATGACGAGTTTAGGTCATCGGAAAGTCTCACGAACCGAACGAAACGCGACAAAAGGACTATCACTTGACGTGACTGCGAAACTAAACTGCGAAGTCAATCAGGCAGGCATTTGCCCCGTGTAACATAAAAAAACTAGACTAAAATAGTATAATTGTGCGAGTAATCCGCCGTGCGGAGGATATTGGATTCTTGGAGAAGTATAGGAAGGAATACGAATCTTTTAGTTAAAGTCACTTAGAAACTTAAGTTCCTTTCATTGCTCGAGAGCGTGTTCCTGTATGTTAAGTGTTAACTTACAGCTAAAATCCTCGATATCACAAAAGCTAGACCGGAGAGTTCTTAAAAATGTAAAATTTAGAGTACCTACACAGACTGTGTTGTTTTGAAATTCCATAAATCTATTCTAATGTAATATTAAATCAAGGACGCTTTTAATGTAATTATTAGCTACTTTGACTAAATCTAGCAAGTTTTTAAGTTTTTCAGCTGGGAAACTTAAAAACTAGCAGCAAATTTTTTTTTAGGACTTATTAAAGACGCTTTGCGTTGATATCCTATTTCTTACTAATATTATAAACGCGAAAGTATACATATGGATGTATGGATGTCTAGATGGATGGATGTATGTTTAATACTCTTTCACGAAAAAACTACTGAATTGATTTTAATAAAACTTTACTGTAATAGATCAAATTAACACATAGACTATAAATTATAAAGATATTATGTGATTTGTCCAAAATACAATAATAAATGTCAAATGATAAATTCTGCTAGCTGCGAGTTATTCTGGTGTGCGTGGCAAAAACCGTTAGAGTTACACAACTTTATATTCTTGCCTTACTACTCACAATGTTTAAATAAACACTGCTTTCTTTCATTCTTTCTAATTACACGCACACACACATACATACATACATACATACAAGTACGCATACGCTTTTAGTTTTGTTTTTAGAAATTCAGCGTAACTTTCATTCTAATTCAGATAAAAATGTACTTTATTCTAAGTAGACTGACAAAGGATAAAGTATCATCAGAATAAAACAACACAATAGCACAAATCGTTACAGGTATAGTTATGAAGGAAATCGATACATCCGCTGTAACAATGAGAAACTTATGATAAGTACTGTCGACCCGCTTGACAGCAACAATAGAACCTAGAATAGCATTATTACCCGTTTATTTTTTCCATTTTTATTTTCTAACTGACCTAATTGTGCTCATGACAGTGACTGCAACATGTACGCTTTTTAATTGCTGACTTATTATTGCTTGACTACTCTATCACCTTTTTATTATTTGTATTTTATTTCGTTGTCTTCTGTTGCATCTTACCATAGTACAACATGTGAAAAATTCTCATTTGAGTACTATGACAGATTTCACTATTATTAATAATGCTGCTAGTGCTAGTACTGCTGATACTGCTGATGCTTTTGCTGCTGCTACTGCTACTACTACCGAAGATGCTGCTACTACTCTTTCTTCTAATACCGTTGACGCTGCTACTGCTAATGCTTCTGGTACTCAATGAAATTCAATAAATAAGCATTATTATTGTAAGTATAGATTATGAAAGATATTATATATAGAAGAAATGAATACGGTTATAATATCTATATTTTACTAAATATGGCGATAGGATGCTTTTTCGACGAATTAATTATATTAAGTAACCAGGAAAAGATCCCCAAAATGAATTACTTATTCCAATAAACGGAGTCAACGGTTTTATCTTTGCTAAAAGTTAGTTCAATAAAGGAAACATCTTTGGTAGACTTTTGGAACATTCTTAACAAGTTTAACTATCCCTTTTATAGGATAATTAAGGTTTCAAACGTAACAACTGAGAAGAACAAGCAAGCAGCTCGTTTTAATTTAAATTTGTTTCTTTATTTTATAATGTGGTTATGCCTGCCTGTAGTGTAATAACATTTCAGTTAGAATAATTTCATATGTATACATAACTTATTCGTAATGATGAACGCAAAATCAAAACACACACACAAAATCGGAATTTTGGTGATCTGCTTTTCATAGTATTTAGTATATAAAAGTACGTTAGGTACACAAGTAGATATAAATGTACTTGTACATAAATAGTAGGAAAATATTGAGCATCCGCTGCCGAATTATGTAAAACTTGTATTTCACTAACTAAACTACTGGGATACAAAATATGATTGAATAACATTTAAAATTTAGTCTAAATTTAATGTGTTTAATATGAACCTCTCTTTGTGTATGACATGACAATGAATGTGTGTGAGAGGGTGTGTGCAGTTTATTTATATATATAGTATACAGTTTTTAATTTTCACATAACACATACGATCGCGTATGCTAATTCGACAAGGATGTTCGATCGCTTAGGGTAATAAATGACGTGGCTGAAAATTTTCCTTAAAACACGTTTGCATATCATCCATCAAAGGCATGATTGATCCCTGAATGAAAGGGTCTGGCTCTAAAAATATGTAATTTAATCTAACGCTAAGAATAATAAGTAAATAAGTAATAAAATCAACATTTTTTCACGATAAATAAGAAAAAAGACAGGAGCTCAGTCCAACATGTTAAGGACTACACGAAACTTGAAAGAGGTATTGCGGAACTAAATCTATCTGGCCCATATCCTGCCAAAACTACAATTCTACTTAAGAACTAATTTAATAGTACATGGATAATATTAATAAAGATTTTCTTAGACCCCACCAAAGGATAAGTAAATCATAAAGAATTTTTTTATTTCTACTCATGTAACGCTAAAGAATTCTTCAGTATCTTTAATGCTGTGAGTTATTCCATACTGCACCAGATGCTTGTTCTTTTAATCTACTAATGTAGAAAACAAAAACACCCGTGAACAACAAAAAGTTTATAAAACGAAAGATAAAAGCAGACAAAACATTGCCAACACTCGCTACGGATATAATTGCGCCAGAAATCGATACATTTATTGTTGGAAGAACAATGCTATGACAAACGCAATACATCGTTGACTCTAAAATTGTTTTTAGGAGGAAAAAAAATCTAAATCTTTCAACACTTTACGGGTTTTCATTTTTAAACGCTAGAAATAATTTAAGGTATGAAATGAATTTTCATTGCCCATCAAACTGATGAAACTTTTTCTTGTTTAAGAAGAGGTCATGACGATAGTGAATCAGGTCGGGTTGAACTGAGGAACCTTACCAATTCAATCCATTTTCTACCGTTTAACAATTCGGGCTTCAGGCCGGGATTATATTATTTATGGAATTCCATTTATTCTAGTAACTGCGGTATATACCAATTCAAGGAAAGGTAGATATTTGATACGATCTCGGTTCATGCGGTGCTTGGTGAAATTCGGAAATTGGACAGAAACTAAATGTTTCTCTATAGTTTAAGTACTCTGTACATTGTAAAATAGTATGGACGACTTTACACTCTATTTCAGTTAGGGTTTAAGTTTATCCTCTAAAGCATTACCTTAGCCGCTTATAGAATTTGACTTTGCTTTTTTTTATATATATAACAAGGGGCAAACGAGAAGGCGGTTCACCTAAGTGACTACCGACGCCCATGGACAACTGCAACACCAGAGGGCTCGCAGATGCGTTGCGACTGGTAAAAATCGTATAATAAGTTATTTGACTAATTTTGTGCTTTTAATAGTTATTATAATATCATGTTTAGTTCATTTATGTGTAAGATTTTAATGTCCGTCCACTTATATGCCGTCCAGTCCAAGACTTATATTTTTTTTTTGTATATTTTTTAATTTCTATAAATATATTTTATAAAAACAATCTTGTACATGAATTTTCTATTTATTACTCATTACTACAATAAAGCATAACAGTTATTGCATTCAAGCTATTTAATAAAATATTCAAGAACCTATTTTAAAGAAAACCGTATTAATCCTTAACTAACTGAATATTCTAGGTACGTCGTACATTTCTCGCAGATCGAATTTAAATTTGCAGCATATTATTAAATTGAATACCTTAAAAGATATGAGATTTAAATGCGGGAGCAGGGCGGCCAGCTGTCGGTGGTATAAGCGGCAAATAGTTGGCGCTATTTATTGATATCCAATAGTAATCCAGAGATAAGAGTTAGCCAAAGTTAAGGTAAGACAACGTCTGCCGAACCACTAGTTAGTAATAAATGGGCTATTACAAATATTGAAATCTCCGTAGCTCAATGTAGGTATCATATGTCCTAGTTGAAACCCAGGCTATATATATCTAAAATTAGATCCTAAGCCATATCGTTTCGAAAACACCGACGTTGGCAATTTATTTACATGGGATAGAATTTCTTTTCGAAAATTATCCGGCTTATAAAAAAAACAGCAGTACCCAAAATTTGACAGTTTGAGTTTAACATTTATTCAAAAGTAGAAGTAAAATTTTTATTTAACTAGTTATAGGGGGCGCCCTCGACCACAAGAGCTTCTAGAAACATTAATGATAATTGAATATAGATTGAAAAACACAGAAAGAAACTATTTATAACGTTTGGTACTGAACTTAGTTCCGCCTATTTAATTTCGATTTCAGTACTTGTTTTAACATTACAAAGATGATTTTTGAGTCATCAGTCGTTGTGTTTATAACTGGTTAAGTGTATTAGATAAAAGTATGTCGCGAAATAACGCTGCAAATTACGATTTCATTTAAAAATGCTGATTGCAGATTATCGTGAATACTTAATTTCTTAATTTTGCCGATTATCGTTGTCAGTTTGCCAATACATTATCCCGTGCGATTCTCAAAAGAATATTTTTAGACATCATCAAGCAAAATTACTAGTTATCACCTACATTAGGCGTCATGTATAAATTTCATCCCCTTCCCTCTTTGTGCGACATCACATAATCAAGAAAACAACATGTTCTTTTAATTATTTATATAGTTTTTAATAAAGGGCAAAAAAAATAATTTCTGACATGTTATGTCACAAAGCTTTGTGACATCTAGTGACCCTCCCGCCCCTTTGGCATTTGACGTAATTAAAAGCTTTTATTTAACTTGCAATGTATGTTTATTCGGGTGGAATCTTTTAAAACCGACTAGGCTGAAATTTTGCACACATATGTATATCGGATGACGATGCAATATTATGATGACATGAAACTGCTATGATGATGGAGCTGGAAGGAGACCATAGGTACTCCGTTATAAAACGATATAACCACATTGAGTTTGGACTCGTTTGATTTGTCTTGAAGAGTACTTTATATTTAGATAGAAGCTTTTAAAAGAATGTTGTTTTTTTACGTAAAATCTATTTATGGATGACCCCTTATCACTCTTTCGCTTCGGTTTTAACAAATCTAAAGAAGAATTATTGAAATGCTTCTTAGGAAATACACACATACATAACCAATAATATTGTTTGTAAGTTTGAGAATCACATTTCAGTTACGAAAGCAATGGCGTCGATTAGCTTGCGATATAGATATATCATTTAAAAATATATATACTCACTAACATTAAAATGTGATAGTAACTGTCTGTTACGTTTTCACTTTCTAAACTTGTGCATCATTTTCGATGAATTTCGGTATACGGATAGATTGATTCACGGAGAAGAATATGAACACAATGAAATTTAAAAGGGATAAAATAGCGATTGTAAGTTGGTAACTTAAATAAAAATGTGATCATCTGTCAAAGTATAGGATCTTTTTTAAATAGTGTCGTTGTGTTTTTAGACAAAATAATACTAAAAAAAAGAATTAATTTATCATATTATTTATAAAATTAATTAAAAAAAAAAACACTATTTATATCACAAGCCATCTCTCAACCGTAACTTTGCATGAAGAAAATATTTCAATAAGTATTAGGGTGTTAATAGCACAGATAAAAGTGTCAAGAGCAAAAGATAGAAGAAAAAGATACCGCGCAATTTTCGTAAAGTGGTACCTAAAGTTTTCGCTTCACGTATTAATGTATTTTTTAATAATTTGATATATTTTATTAATATTGTGTATTATAAAAACATGAACTTCAATGATGGCAATTTTCATACTCGTAGATTCGTAACGTTCATCCGTCCGCGCAGTTTTCGTAAAATGGTACCTGAAGTTTTCGCTTCACGTATTAATACTTAAATACACAGATTTCTACGTACAACTTATTTCTCCGGATTTAGCGAGCTAACGAATTAATATAGGAACTAAATATTGCCTAAGATAAAGCAATTCAGTAAATAAACCTCTTTATGGACTACAATCTTGTAAGGAGGAACCCGTAGCCCGCAGCCTTGGCGTAGTCAGTGAAGTACACATTTCTAATTACGCAGACCAGCGATTCTGAAAATAGTCCCGAAAAAATGTACCTTCACCATAATAAAATATGCTGAGGTAACTAGACTATAATTACTTAGTAAAAAAATGACACAGAGCGTGTCAAGACACACTTTTGTAGAAGGGTTCAGTTTTTGATACGCAATAAGCTTACTTGTAAAATAACTTCAAAAGTTGTTGACCGATTTCGTTCAAAATAATTTTCCTAATGAGTTTTTAACATGTTCATATTATTGGTAGTATGTATAGTCTATGTAAGTGTTTATCATATTGCACTATCCCGCTCTCTTATTGTTTTATTCCTAAATTGTGAGGTTGCCTATCAGAGATTGCTTTTAGCAATAAGGCCGCCTTTGCACTACCATATTAGCTATTGTTTAAGCTGTATATATCTATAATTGTTTATAAATGTGTGTGTAATAAAGTGCTTATCTATCTATCTATCTATCTATCTATGTCCTATCAACATGGAAAATTTCAAGCCTCTATGTCTAATAGTTTGGAAATCCTAGGAGGGACCACTTTATGGGCAGACAGACGGACGGACAGCCAGAGCGAAAGTGTAAGGGTTCCTTGTACTATAGAATCTTAAAAAAGTTCCCAAGAGCGTCTCAAGACATGCTTATATACAATGGTCTATAAATCTATGTCAATGAAAAATAATATGGTCAATAAACGTATCTGATATGCGATGAACGTATTTGTTAAATAACTTCAAAAACATTTGTCCAGTTCCATCCACAGCCACATCCTCTACAATCTAAGCGGACCCTGGTACTACTACACCGGGATAACGCTAGGACGAAGAAGAAGACCTCAGATAGGTTTAGTTGTCTTTTTGGTGGTTAGGTAAGCTGGCATTTTTAACATTAAGCTCGCCTAGTTGTACAATTGTTTTTTTTTTATAATTGTACAATAAAGCAAAAAAGAAAAAAACTAAGTATAAAGTCGTTTTGCATAGGATGGCCCAATTAAATGTACTAGAGATCGCCGTATAGACGAAATTCGACCAAAACCCTTTTTGTATACGATATATAATCGTTCTATTCACAGAATAAATAAATGGTGTAAATCGCTTGGCATTGGCGTGCATGTAGTTTTATATTACTAATTTAATATATTAATATTGCATCTTATAAAAAATATTAGCATTCCCATACCTTGCACTACAGGATCTACGATAGTGCCAAATTTCATACTCCTCCGTCCTCGCAATTTTCCTAAAATGGTATTTAAAGTTTTCGCTTCGCGTATTAATTTATAAATTGATAAGAGTAAAGCCGGTCACTAACCATTTCTGTTTGTGGGTCTAACAGCGGTGGCCATCTGTCTCGTCAGTTTGCGACCACCGTCCACAAAACTGCTAGGTAACCTGTAATAATAATTACACCGTAACTTTACCGTGTTTCAATGAAATAGTTTATAATAGATTTTAATATATAATATAATAGATTTATAATCTACCTTTCATTTTATTTTTTTTATAAGGATTTTTTCATTTTTAACTACTTTCAGTTTAAGATGAAATCTATGTTAAAGAATATGAAACGTTTGTTTGCCATTTGTTGGCTAAAACACATTTTCTGATGGTTTTGTAGTACGCACGCGCAAAAACACGAAAATTCGAACAAAGAGGGGATGATGATTATAGGAAACATTGTACAATTGTTTCAATCTCCTTCTGTTTTTCAACTCACAACAGTATTAGTACCGTTAATTCCATTGGAATAAAACTTCTTTAGAGAAGTTTCATTGCAATGGAATTAATGTTCAGTGGTTACTCAAGTACTGACTAATGTGAGGAGAGTGGCAGGAGGTGGCTGGATGACATTGGCAAGGGATAAGGGCGAGTGGCAGAAGCAAAGGGAGGCCTATGCCCAGCAGTTTTTTACGCCTAAAAAACTATTTATTAAATAGATCAACTTTCACTTAACAATTCTTTTAATTAATATGTTCGTGTTATTGGGAGATGCTGGTGATTTAGACGCCGCAATAAATGTCGATTTTAATGTACCTGCCTAATTTTATGTGGCCTAGACTCACACATTTTTTTGATATATTTTTATAGTACCCATCACTCACAGCTGGATATCAGAAACGACTGATAAAATACTGAATTACATTAAACCGTAAACGAATACGCCTTACGCAACGGTTACTTGACCTGTGGAATTGTACGCGAATCGTTTACCGACAAAAGCTTGAGGTTTATTTATACATGCCTCAAAAATTTTATAACCCTCCAATTAAGAATCTATCTATCTTAATCTGTTATCTAATCTTTAACTAGCTTTAATAAATAAATATATACAGGACTATATGACGCACGGACGTCAGTTCCTAAGGTAGACAACTTAATGCCCGTGTTATAGGTAACAGACGTCTGTTATACACAAATATTTATTTGTAGAAGTAAATATATATATATAGATAATACACCCAGACTCGAAGCGAGTACCGAACCCATGACCCATGGAGCGGAAGGCAGGCACGCTGCGCCAGCGGGCCGGTATATAATACAGCTTTAATAGAATAAATTATTCTCTTTCATGACCGTTCTTTTATCATTATCACTAATTTATTTTATATTAAATTTATTTCTTAATAAATATATTAACCGATTCTAATTAGGAGGTCAATAATTGAATTAATTTGAACAATTTTACCAGCTTTTATTTTTTATTGCTTTTCGTTCTCTTCGGTCTTCTTTATATTTTAGGTGAATTAAGTAATCCTTAAAATACATTAAAATTAATTGGACATCATTGATATTGAAGCTTTGAATATTTAGATTTTAACAAAGTTGCATTTGACTCTAATATAATCTGGATAGAGATAGCTAAAATCAAATGATACAAGAGCAGAAATTTTAAATTACTCAAATGGTACAAAAGCAGAAGCTCTAGATAACTCAAATTGTCCTAGAGCAGAAGCACTAGATAACACAAATTGTCCAAGAGCAGAAACTCTAGATAACTCAAATGGTACAAGAACAGAAGCTCTAGATAACTCAAATGAGACAAGAGAAAAAATTTTATATACTATAAACCAGTTTTAATGAAGAACAGTTAATAGCAGACAATATGAAGTTGGTATCTACGTCGTATGATATTAGGTGTTACGAGTTCAATTTCGCGGTTGGATCGGCTAACCCAAATTAAACTATGGTTCGTCAACTCGAATCAGGACGAAGGATAATTTTCAACCGGCTACGTGATATTCCCGGCTTAAACCGTGCGAAAATTCATCCTTAAAGAATAATTATTATAAAATGAAAAATTATCTGTAAACGTAAATAAAATTGAATCGTATGTTTATAACGTGGAAATAAATTTCTTCGAAATGTGTGTACACACTATCTAGGACAAAAACACTGTTTAAAAAAATATTGTTGCCTTTTTTATACGAGTAATCTACGAAAAGACTGCACCGATTAAGATAGGACATTCTAAACAATTGTATTTAGAATTTAAAAGGAATTCCTTTTGTCCATATATAATTGTTTCCTGCGACTGCGTTCGCGTTAAATAGCGAGAGCCCATAGACCTCTTTAATCCTTTCTTTGTATGTCTACTAGCAATTAACTAATTGCCTTTCAATCATTGTACGTACCGCGGTTTTTGAGATTTCGTGTTGGATGATCTTTCGTTTCTATATATTAATAGAGAATGCCGTCTGGTCGAAGTTCGGTAATTTTGCAATGAATAAATTAAGCAACATTTCTGTAATAACAATAATTGTTACAGTAACGACCTTGACTTGACGTATCTATTAAAATACCTAGCAATTTCATTAATTTCCTGCAAATGTCTCATAAAATCGTTACTCAAAATTATTAAGGACATAAAATATTTTATAGCGAAGATTACTTTATGAATGACTTACCATCTGCAAAATTTCGCGAGCAATTCCGCAGCTACATATCCATTATGCGCGTTGCTTTATTGCCGTCTTAAATCATACTAAAACCGGTCAAATGATGGATTTCCATATACGAAAATAATAACACAACATTTATTTGGAAAATAACTCTAAAACAAAAATGTAAATACCACACCAATTCGACCCCAATATGCACCAATATGTTGTGTTGAATTTCTTTTGAATGAAAAGAAAGTCATTCTCATTTCACCTGTATGCGAGCCACTCTTATGCCGGAGCCAGACATAGCTTCATCCGGCAGCGCATCTGCTGGCCTTCTGGTCGTGCAGATGTCCATGGGCGCCGGTAAGCACTCCGGTGCCTGCTGCCTGCTCGTCTGCCCCCTTGTAACATAAAAAAAAAATCACTCCATACTAACTTAAAGACTTTTCTTTGAGTTACTAAAAGCCTCAGCTCCATAGCAGTTCATATGAAAAAGTGGAAAGAATTAAATTAGCGAAAAACACTGAATTTTTAAAAATATAAAGTTCATATTTACACAAATGAAATACGGTGGACTTTCTAATGTAGAAAATACTGCGTTATTCACAGTGACTACAGAGGAAAACAATATGGCGTATTGTGTTAGGCGACAACAAAAGAATGTCGCCGCGGTCAGTTGACAGATAAACAAAATGGCGGCTGCATTATACGCTTTACTCACGTGATTTGACTCTTTGTGGCTTTTAAATGTTATGAGCAAAGCTTTTGTTGTTTGTCTATGAAAGAGTTCGTTTGTTTCAAAGAGTTTTTCAACAGAAGTTTTAAATGGGATTAGACAATTTAAAGTCATGAATACGCGCCCTTTACCTGCGTTGTTTTATGTAATAAGCCTTTTGAAAAATGCTTCTCTTTGGGTCGCGTATAAATTTTTTTCTTCTGATATCGGATGTACGATTATAAGATCCTAATACAATACTTCTTGTAAGTTATTTGTAAGGTATTTCTCTTTGTTATGAAATAAATAAATGAATGAATTTACAAAGTTTTCGCAACTTTTTCTTTGTGATTAGTACTATGTTAAAAGTTAGGGTTAGTACTACGTTAAAGTTACTATCACTCTTGTTCAGAGAATATAAAAGATTTCTCATAGAAAAGTACATCATATTAAAATACTAATAACTTCCACAAATAGGCAAATATATTATACAAGCTGTGCCCGCGATTTCGACCGCGTACGATTAGGTAAAATATAGATTCAATTTTAGCGCGATGATAATATGAATAGCCTGTAGCCTTCCTCGATAAATGGGCTGTCTAACACTGAAAGAATTTTTCAAATTAGTTCCGGAGATTAGCGCGTTCACGCAAAGTAACAAACAAAAAAATTCTTCAGCTTTATATATTAGTATAGTAATACAAACGCTTGGGGATGTATCCGATGGTTTAATAACTCGAATGTTATAAAAATATGCATTGGCAGTCTGTATAAAATATAATTGTGCCTAGTTTTATATACTCCTTTGCGCAATTTTCGTAAAATAGTACCGAAAATTAAAAAAAAAAGGACACATTAATATATAGATTGCGAAGTTCTAGAAATCACCAGCAAACGCTTTTGTGATTCACATTTTTTCCCCTCTCAATCGTCTAATATTAATTAGACATTTGCTTATTAAAAAGTTGTTGACTTGAGCCAATAAAGTTTTAAGCGAAAATAATTTTGTTATTTATATAACTGTTTTTAAGTTCAAATTGGACCTTAAATGTTGCACATTGAGCTTCTTTAAACAAAGTTTAAAAAAAAAAAAGATTTTTCATGAGGATGCACTTGTGCAAAAAAAAAGTTTTTTATTTCATGTTTGGACATACAGAATACGGGTTCGTCCAAAGAACTCCCAAATTGAAAGGTTCAAGAATTATGAGAATCAACTTTTGGAACTCGCCAAGCCTTCTTTTTTTCAGAGTTCGACATCCTATTTGGATGGCCTGACACAAAGGCGCGTACAAATTGAAAAGCTAGACAATGACTCAAATTTTCTTTAATACACACTTCCATGTGTTAGTAAACCCTTTTTCATTCTTTATTTCTACTTTAAACATTCACTGCTGCTTAAAGGTCACCTACAAAGACGTCAAAAAATTCAAAGTCAATGAATTATGGACAAAAACTTCTCACGAAAATTCTTCTTCTTATTCGGTATCTTCACTTATCAAGGTCGTGCCCGTTTTGGTATGCCTTGACGGAGAAATAAACCAGCTGCTTTCATGCCACTCGGTCTTCAAGGCAGTTGGAATATTTAGTCCCAGGATGTTCCCAATTTGGTCAGAGCAGTATATAGCTGAGAGACCTCATGGTCTTTAGTCCTCAACCTTTGCACGAAATTACATATTGAGACAAACAAAAACGTCTTTTTAGGGTTCCGTAGTACTACAAGGAACCCTTATAATATCGTTCTGTCCATCCGTCCGTCTGACTGCCCCTATGGTGGTCCCTCCTAGCATTTCCAAAATATTAGACATAGACACATGAAATTTTCCATGTTGATAGAACATGCTAAAAACTCATTAGAAAAATTATTTTGAACGAAATCGGACAACAACTTTAAATCACCAGGTAACTCGGCCCTGATTTTCAGTGTATGCCTGGTGACGTCACTGAAGAATGAAGTGAGAAAAGAAAATAAAAAAAAAAAAAAAATAATTAAAAAACTAAAAATTTCAACGATGACCACCTCAGATCGTGCAATTAATGATGCCTCATTTTGGGTTCCGAAAATATAAGGTCTAACCATATGGCCAAACATACCTACAGTTTGTCATTGAAACACCAAGAAGAAGAATAACTGTAATAATTATTAATTTTCTTTTACAGAATGAATGTGAAAGCCATAGTAGCTCACGCTAAAAAAGCTTTATCAGCTACAAACCCGAACGTCAGGACCTCGACGATAAACTTCTTGGGTATCTTATCACTGTACGTTGGGCCGTCTCTACTGAATCACTTCGACAGCGAAAAACCTGCCACAAAACAGCTTATCAGCTTGGAAATGGACAAATATGCGAACAGCACTCCACCAACGCCCACGAGACAGATGGGAAGAGTCAGCAAGGTATTCTATTCAGCTATAACATTTAATGCCTTGCTTCTAAACTCATATGTTTTGATACTAAAACAGGTCATAACCAATCGACTTCAATAAGTACTCGTCTTGATTAATGTAATACTCATTTATATTATGGTTTTTTTGAGAAAAAGAAGGATTTATCTCCGTTTATCTGATAGAAATAGTTACTATTCCTACCTTAAACTCTGTGTGAAAAAACTTCACGATATTCTACAGCTTTATTTGGAAAACAGCTATATAACTAGATTATTTCTTACTACCGGATTCGGCAGATGTTTAACGTTTGCTTTTTCTTACTATTGATATTGAATATCAAAAAATAGCGCCATCTATTGGTCGCTTACCGCAACGACGGCCCTCCGGCTGCTTTTCTCTATCATTTTAAATCTCTTATCTGCTAAGATATTCATTTTAATGATATGCTATAAAGAGCTAATTTGATCTGCATAAAATGTAGAAGGTATTTAGAGTATTTAATTGGATAAAAATAATACGATATTCTTAATAATAGCTTCACATATAGTTCATTATCTTTTTGTAATATGTAAATGACAAAAATGGTTATCCTTAGGAGGTAGGACATATGTTCTTGATGACTTTTTAATTGATCTTAGTAAGATTCTATACTACAGTATTTTCCATTCTATACTACTTTATTTTGATCTATCTTGTAAGGTTTAGCCAGCGCACGCAGTGTAAGTGCACAAAAATACGTTTCATATGACATCACGTTTCAAATAGTTGAAATTCTCGGCTTTTATCTACTGTAATATAACATATTATATGTATTACAAATATAAAACTTCTCCTTGAATCATTCTGTTTATTAATGAAAACCGCATTAAAATTCGTTGCGTAGTTTTAAATATTTACGCGTACAAGAACACTAAGCGACTTGGTTTTGTACTATGCAAAGATTGGATAGAGAAACAATGTTTTTTTTAGTCTGCAAGTAAGGGCTCGGTGGGTGAAGATGCGGAACCATTTGAGGAAGCAGCAGAGGATGAACCGGCCGTGGTGGAAGACAACCGGCCCCGGACTGACATCGCTCCGCTT
This sequence comes from Charaxes varanes, assembly GCA_024363005.1. NCBI lineage: Eukaryota > Metazoa > Arthropoda > Insecta > Lepidoptera > Nymphalidae > Charaxes > Charaxes varanes. The sequence goes on along the minus strand of JANCMC010003772.1, from coordinate 225,795 downwards.
ATCACTGACTCCTTGGTTGCTGAGCTTAATGATAAGAACTGGAAGGTAATAATATAACATAAATAAAACGCCTGTATATTATTGGGATTAGCCAATAGATCAAAACTCAGTTTCGCTTTATAATAAATGTATTTCATTTCTCTCTTATCTTTACTGGTTCGAAAAAGCTGAACCACGAGATGAACCAGCAAGAAACTTGTAGTTACTCTTTTAATAATAATTCTTACAAAGAGGTAAGCATCATGACTCACAAAAGACGTATTATAGACGTATTATATTACAACTTTGCGACTTTCCAATTTTCTTATTTCACGCTGAATTCGTCAGTTTATTAAAATGTCAACTCATTTCCGTGTAAATAACTTACCTTACCTTAACCTGACGCTGATGTGGTACATTACAGGGTGGTTTTCTGTCCTCTGGGCTGAAATTCCCTCGTGGGCTCCCTACCATTATTAAAGTTGTGCACGCCTAAAGAGTAGCTTGAGCGATGTAATGCTGTGCAGGTGCGAAACGAAGCCCTGGACAAGGTGAAAGCGATCATCTCCAGCTCGGCCCCCATCAAGCCGTCGCTGGGCGAGCTGCCGGCCGCGCTGTCCGCGCGCCTCTTCGACTCCAACTCCAAGCTGGCGCAGAGCGCCATCCAGATCTGCGAGCTGCTGGCCAGCGCGCTGGGGCCCAAGTGCAAGCAGCACGTGCGCACCTTTTTCCCAGCCTTTTTCCAAGGTACAATACCTTGACCGAACGACTTAAAAAGTCTGGCCGACAACTGGACAGTGTCCTCCTTTACATGGCCGCCCTGGCTCCATTGCAGCCTTCGGCGACAGCAAGCAGTGGATCCGCGCGGCCGGCGTGGCGTGCGTGGAGGCGTGGTGCCGCGAGGCGGGCGCGCACGCGGCGCTGGACGGCGAGATGGTGCTGGACGCGCTGCGCGCCGGCTCGCCCGTGCTGCGCGCCTCGCTGCTGCAGTGGCTGGCCGACAAGCTGCCCGCCAGTGGGTGCCCTTCTTTTGATTCTGGATACCTGTCAGAAAATACAAACAGACGTTTCAATATAATTTATATATTAATATTACGTTTTTGTTAGTTGTAACACTGTTTACATTTGCAGTACCCCCAAAATCCTTTCCCCGCGAGGAGCTGTCGGTGTGCGTGCCGCTGCTGTTCGCGTGCCTGGAGGACCGCTCGGCCGACGTGCGCAAGGCGGCCGCGGACTGCGTGTTCCCCTTCATGCTGCACCTCGGCTACGAATCCATGCACAAACAGATGGACAAACTCAAGGTACTCATTCGTTGGATGAAGGTATCGTCAGATATTGTTTACTCACCATTTCTATTAAAAAATTCCTAAAAACAGAATGGAAAAATTCTGATAAATAACAATAACGTGTTTATTGAATGACAAAGTCATTATGATTTAGATTAGAGATCGGCAACCCGTTGGCAGACAAGGGCGAAAAGTATCGTTAAAAAATGAAATGCAGGTGGCCACAGTTAAAAAATATCTATTTGGGACTAAGTATCTCGTTATATATTTATGTAGTAGACAGTATACGCCGTATTTAAAAAAATTGCTGGACTTTTATACAGGAATTAATATTTTGAATATAAGTAATTAAAATACATTTTGCAACTTGTAAGTTAAATTTTATTTAATTGAGAATGTATGTTATATTCCAGCCCGGATCAAAGTCTGTAGTTCAAGCAGCATTGGACAAAGCCCGCCCAAATCTACCGGTACAACCTCTGCCGTCGAAACCCAAGAAGGACGAACCCAAGGCAGTCAAGTCAGCTGGTGCACTTAAAAAGGAGGCTGAAAAGAAGGGAGGGCCATCTGCAAAGTCTAAGGTTTGTGTTTATTTCTGTTTTTATTCCATAACAAACTGCAGTAACATGGACCAGAAACAGTAGAGCACAACCACTATGTATTATCTTAGTTTTTAAAACATTATATCAAAAGCAGCAGATGTAAATCACGGAAGCACACGTTGCTCTGTGGCTGAGTATGCAGTAGTGCACACATATTAAAAATCAGAATATGCATATTTACTATGACTTCATCAACATTTTCAAATTTCAATAATATATTATAGTCAATATAAATTTTTACATAAACACATTTAAAATAACCTAGAGAAACAATATTGTTGATAAAACATATAGACATTCTGTAAAAAGTTATGCTTGTACAAATTTTCAGTGTTTAAATTTTGTATTCAGTCAGTATTTTGTGATTCAGGTTGTGAAACCGTCGACAGCCTCCAGCCGAGGCAAGAAAGAAGATGAGGATTGTACACCGCTATTGCCAAACAACAATGCTAAGAACCAGCGTATTGTGGACGACCAGAAACTTAAAGGTATGTAAATAATTATCTATTTCGGAAGAAACGTAAAACATGAAACACTTAATGTCACTGAGTGAAATCGGAAAACTGAATTAACCGATTTCGATAAAACTCCATCATTGGCACAAAGATCGATACATATAAAAAAAAACGTACAATGAAATTGACGCCCTCCACCTTTTTTAAAGTCGGTTAAAAATCTATCGGGCTAATCACAGCCCAAAATAAAACACAAAATGACTAAAGTATATTTTTCAAATGATTAAAGTTGTAACGTACCAAACACAACTCGAAGCAATGTCAGTGGCTCTCATGCTCAATCGGGACCCACTGTTTTACGTGCCTTCCGAAACACGGAGTTCAGATATTTGAAAGGCCGCGGTATGAACTGCTTAACCTAGCGATTGACTTAAATGCCGGCTACTGATTAAGCTACCACCTTTCTTTAACTTTCTTTAGAACATTACACTGATTTTCTTAAATACCATGGTTGGTTTTAGAGAAGTAGCTATTGACAAAGTCTGTTTAAACCGCCTATAAGTACCTGTAATATGGATATTTAGTAACTGTTTTCTCAATTTTGTTGCAGTTTTAAAATGGAATTTCACGACTCCTCGTGAGGAATTCTTCGAACTTCTCAAAGAGCAAATGAACAGTGCAGGTCTCAATAAGCAACTAGTGGCAAACATGTTCCATAGTGACTTCAGGTAAGGACACAAAATGACTAATAATTTTACTCTCGAAAACGGATATAAATTCTGTTTGATTTATTTCAGGGAAGTGTTAAACGAAAAGAAACGAGTTGTCGAAATATTATTGAAAAATACTAAAAAATGAACATTTGTTTGATACTCCAGAATGACTTTCGGACAAGACCTTTGAAGTCATCCATAAATTACGTCACAGGTTAAGGGGAGGGGGGACAAGAGCCTTGTGACCTATCAAAATTTAAAATATTGATTAAAAACATTTTATTTAATTAAAAAAATTGAATTTCCTGTTCTTGTGTGACGTCACACCAAGGGGGAGAGGGTTTCATTTTCGTTTCATTTATTACTGGGTCAATATTTTTTTCTACAAACGCTACCAGTGTAAAAGATTCATGGTGTCAATAAACTTAGTCTCTTGAGATTAGTTACGAAACATAATCTTTTTTTTTTTTTTCTCTCTCCTTAGGTATCACTTGAAAGCAATAGAAGCTCTTTCCGAAGATCTCCATGAAAATGGGTCCGCAATCACGAATTCTGTTAAGTAATTTGATACTTCCTTTGTTTCGTCTTAAATTTCCATTTATTGTACAAGTTTAAATGATATTTTTATCCCTTGTGTTATTAGTTTTGATTGTCTTAATTTAAATACAATAAACTTTTATTTGGGATTTGAGATATCGCTTCAACTTTATACCTACTTAATAGTTAACATGAAAATGTATTTAACATTTTTTTTGTAAGAACTATTTTTAAAAGAGCGGTTAACGAGTCTGTTGCTGACTCTTCTCGTCGCACGACTTTTCCGAATCAATGGTAGATTCTAAAATATTTGACGATTCAAATGAGCTTGTAATATTCTACTTGAATAAAATATTCTTTGATTTGATTTTGATTTGACAGATGCATTGAATTGTGACTTTGCACGCTTTATCATGGCGAAACATTTTTTATATAATGTCATCCTATAATGCACCTTTTTCCGCGCGAAAAAAAGAATTATCTTATTTTATCTATCTTATCCTAACGATAGAAGCTTATATTATAATCCTTAAGGTACTGAGGTCATAGTTCGAATTTGATCGAACTTCTTTTCTTTTCTTTTTGACTGCCTTCTCCGAGCGTTAAAAAAAAACTTGCACTAGAGAGATTCCTAGTAGATACAACTTAAAAAAGTTTATCTATGTAACGAGAAGATTTAGGTATCCTTTAAAAAAAACTGATACATAAAATTGTAGTGTCTGTGTGTAACGTCGAAATATCTTTTAAAATAAAAAATAAAAAAATAAATCTTTTTTTTTTACTAATTGAATACAATTAGTAAAACTACATTATACCCGTATATGATACCTATTACAAATATGCGAGTTAAATTTTTTGTCTGTCTGTCTGTTTGTTCTGAGTAATCTCCGAAACGGCTTGACCGAATTCGATGAGACTGCCACTGCCAGATAGCTGATGTTGCAAGGAGTAATATAAGTTTACATTTTGGAAAGATATAAGGCTTCCGCATAAAAAATATAAACCCTCAATATTTTACAAAATCTCTTCCATATTTGGTCAAATGTATTTTCTACAAATTTTGATTTTAAACCTCCTAAATATTACTTAACATAAATTAAAATTGATTATTCTTCTTATGACGTCACATCTAGAATGGTGTCATTCCCTTTTATAAAATCTGTCGAAATTACAAATATTCCTTTCCAGAATAAAAAAGAAATTAAACCATTAGTGGCAAATATGGCGGAAAAACTGAAACAGCCTATGGAATGTATAATTAACACACGTAGACTTCCAGGAAGACACGATAAACCAGGAAATATATTGGTGGAACTAAGAGATGAAGCTTCTAGAGAAAAATGGATATCCGCCGCTAAAAATTTTAAATAATTAGTGGAAGATGTATACCCTACATTTAAAGGCAATAATAACACCATATTTACACGGGAAGTCATGACAAAACTCAATAAACGTATCTTCTGGAATGCGAAACAAGAATTAAAAATTATTCAGAACTATAAATATCTATAGTTTAAAGGAGGACTCGTGAGTGCACGTAAAGACGACGGTGGTAAAACATTTATTCTAAGATCGTTAGGTTAATAATCAAAAGTAAGATGTAAAATTTTTCATCATAATTAAAACTGATGTTATTTTATTTTGCTCCTTAAATATACTAAAATTTCTCATAGAAAGCACTAACACTCTTAAATTACTTTTTTTGTATTATTCTTATTATTATAAAATGTCTAACTTAGTCGAAGAAATTAATGAAATTACAGATTGTACAAACGTTAATGATTTCATAAATTGCCTACCTAATATTCATATAAACCTATTATGTCTTCATATTAATATTAGATCTATTATTAAAAATTTTCTTCGCTGGAATAATGTATTCTTACTTCTAACAAATGTTTTGATCTAATTATAGTAACAGAAGCTAATATTTCTTTTAATTCAAATTCTATTAATTGTTTATACAACTTAGACGGTTACCAAATGTTCTCAGAATTACGTAAGGTACGAAAAGACGGTGGAATAATATTGTATATACGTAATAAACATAAAGCTAAATTGCAAAACATAAAAACTAAATCTTTCGAAAGCATTACGTGCACAATTGTCACCAAATCGGGATATTCAGCGAACATTTGTGCAGTCTACCGCCCACCTAGCTGTAGTAAACACCTATTTATCAATCCTGTAAAACATAAATATAATAACATGCTATATACCATGGGTCTTATATGTGGGATCACTTCAAACACTAGGATTGAATTATGTAATGGAAAGTTAAGCAAAACCTGTATTGTTATATTGTGTGCTTGTAAATACAGTCTATGAAGATAAGAAAAGGTCGGTGTTTTATTGCCCCGTCAATATAACTCAATCAAGGCACCGATCCCCAACACAGTATATTAATTAATTAATTATTTTGTCACTTTAATTTATGTTTCTGTTTTTATTTGTTTTTGCGATATGGAAAGAAAATACTTTAATAAAGATTTTGCTTTTGATGATTTTTTTTTTTTCAAATATACACGCGCAATTTCACTATTGTTTACAGTAATTATGTTTGCAGGTAGTTATACAATATATGTTCCGCGACTCGATATATGTAGAGTCAACGAAACAGAGACAATCGCTTTACGACGGAAAATCTTGTCAGTTTAAGATTAAAGATACAATTCCACACGACCTCGGAGATCCAGGTAAAGAGACTTTATTTAGTAAAGAATAACTATGTTGCAAAATTACAGTATAACAATAATTACAACGATTTTTAAACTTTATGAAGTTTAAAAATCTTATCCATATAGCCCAGAAAGACAATCAATCTTCCTATTGTGAATAATACGAATTGTCAAACACAGCATGCAATGTTACAATATTATAACCATTTATTTTAACACGCTACTAATTGTATGTTTTCATATTTTTAGTCTGTTGTAAATATAAATACGTGAAACGAAAACTTTCGGTACCATTTTATGAAAATTACGCGAACGGAGGAGTAGGAAATTTGGCACAATTGCAGTTGATATAGAGGAGGGTGTGCGCATGCTAATATCTTTATAAAATATGCATTATAGATATCTTCCATTATTAAAATAAAATCACACGCGTACCACTACTAAACGATTTACACACACATGTATATACATTTTACTAAAAGATGGCGTCAAGGCGTAGTCATAACAACCACCACAAAATAAGAATATACTAAGAATAAAAAAGAAATGTACACAGCTTTAATTGGACATATGGTGCGTAAATCTAAAGGTTTCTGGTTGATGAAAAACTAAACTACTTTGCTTTAATCTGCGAATGAATACGGAACGAGATAGACTCTACAAAGGTTATTCGTAAAGTCTTCGTAAATTTGACTTTACGAATAACCTTTGTAGAGTCTATCTCCTGATGATGCTTCGGTGTCGAAGCGAAACGTGCGTTGAGGTGATATTTTTTTTCTTTTGAACATTTTGTCTTGGTACCTACTTCAACACCTAAGGCCTAAGACCTAAGCAAAAGGAAAGTACCATTTATTTTTTACTTTTTTTGACCCTTAGACACTTTAGATCATAAAATAAACATGTCTCATTGATACCTTATTTTCAGAAAATATTTCGCCAATATGTCTACCAGTGTCAAAAGAACTCCGTGAGTTACCTCTCCAAGATAAGATGGCAGAAGTGGCCGGATGGGGAAGCACAGAAAATGACTCCAGCTCACCTGTGCTGATGTCAGTAGTTATTCCCATCCAGGCCTGTAACAGGTACGTCCGATGCCTTTGGAGGAAGTGGGACCTAAGGGTTAGGGTAGGGTTAGTTCCTTCAAAGGTATTTAATACGTCAAGGTTAGGTTTCCTTTGTAGCATCGTGGCGATTGTAGTCAATGCTGTAATTCTTACTGTATTTATAATAACTTTTCCAGGGAGGTGTCAGAAGACATTTTATGCGCTGGTGAATACAAAAAGGACTCCTGCAGCGGTGACTCTGGTGGGCCTCTTATGGTGACACGCCTTAATAGACGGATTGCATACGGCATCGTTTCTTATGGCCCTAAGCAGTGTGGTTCAAAGGATAAATATGGTGTATATACTGATGTCTCTAAATATGTAGATTGGATTCTGGACAACATTAGACCTTAGCAAAGAATATTATTATTTCTTTATATATTCCTGTGATAACCGTTCAATATAACAGAATTATGTACATGTATAAGATTAATTTCATTTCCTTTTATCATTTTTCAAAGTAAACATTTATTACCTTGTCTCAAAGGTTGTATACATAATGTATATACATAAAACAATCATTGGTCGTTGGAAGAAAAGAAATTAAAAATATACTAAAAATGCAGAATTACTTCACAATACTTGAAAAATGGCGCTCCTACAAGATCTTTAGAGTCAACATTCGAGCAAGACAATGTCTGCCGGGTCAGGTAGTGTAAAATAAAAGATAAACAATATTAGCAAAAATTGATTTTGTCATACAGATACCGTATATATTATGCTTGGTTTTAGAAGAAAACAATGTTTATTTATTATTGTTATTTCTTTATTATTTATTTCTATAGATGCGATGGCTATTTCCATTTTGTACAGGACTATATGATACACGGACGTCTGTTCCTAAGGTAGACAACTTAATACCTGTGCTATAGGTAACAGCCGCCTCTTATACACAAATATTTTTTTTTAGAAATATATAAATACATACATATAGATAATACAACCAGAATCGAGGCGGAAATCGAAACCACGACCCTCGGAGCAGAAGGCAGGGTCACTGCCTACTGCGCCCACGGGCCAGCCAAGTAGTATTTGGAGTACTTACTGTTTCATGGGAAACCAACATCCCTAAAGATCAAGTGATAAAAACAACCAAGTACTTTAACATGACAAATCAGCTTAGCAAACGTGGTCAGGCAAAAAAGGACTTAAAACTAAATTTTACAGGAGAGCGCATAAACGTAAACTAGATCAGCCTAAGAAAAGTATGTCTGCCCCATTTCAAAACCTAGTACAGGCCACCGCCCTTAATAGGTTTTGAAATAGGATAAAAAGTGTTCTATCCTCTATGCTTTGGTATATTTAGTCTTGGTTATAAAACGTAGTAAGGTGCATTGACCATGTAAAAACCTAGCAGTTCCAGAGAGCCCCAGGTTTTTGAATTGGTTAAATTGACTTACTAGGTTCTGAAGTGGTTACAACGGAGTGAATATTGCTTACTAGGTATCGCTGCTTATCTATTTTTTTTTATCCGAGATTAAAGCGCTGGTGTTTTTGTATTTGGTAGTTTTGTATTCTTGTATTATGCTATAAAATAATTTTGGTAAAAAGTGTCCCTTACTAGCCCTTACTAGGTTTTGAAATGGAGAAGCCGAACATACAGGAAGGCGCATATGGTACGCTATCGAGGTCTCTACAACCTAATAAAAGACCTGGGCTTGTCAAGAACTTTATAAACATTTATAATTTTTTTATCAGAAAGGATAGCTATAGCGCTTGGGCAGTAGAATCATATCAAATTTTGCTGGGCAGGAATACTATAACATCTCTCAAGTTTCGTTAAGAACAGTGAAATATTGTAGCACTTGAGAAATAATATACATAGCATCAAAATGTAATTCATATTGCTGGTGATAAATAATACAAAGACGTGGTTGCACTTTCTTTATTGGTCTCAAGTGAATAATTCCAGATACAATTAACACATTGCTTTTATAGGCACCCACAACTTCCATGTTTGAAAAACGCTCATATTTTTTTTTAACCGCTCCGTTTGTAACTAGCTGAAATAATATTTAGAAACCATATGACGTTATCTCTCATCGGGTTGACGCACCGCATATAGAAGAGGTCTTTGCCCATTGTTATTGAAATGCAAAACAATGCCTGAACCAGTGAAAAGAACCAACGTTGTAAATTATAGGTACAGAGTAACGCGCTGAAAAGCAGGAAAATTTTATGACTTCGCATCGTTCCGCAGCTCTGAATCGCTAGTAACGCAAAATCTGGAATTGGCACTTAGCAATGCTAAAATTAGGGGCTTTTTAGGTGCTTATTGGTTGCTGACTTTAGGGGCTTTATAGGTTCTTAGTTAAGGGGCTTTTTAGGTGCTGGGTTCAGGGACTTAAGTGTTAATTAGCTGCTGAGTTTGGGGATTTTACGTGCTGAATTGAGCAAAATATTTAGCTAGCAATGTAAATTTTGACGCTCCGGAACAACAATGAAAGATTTCGAACACCTATTTTATAAACTTAGCCCCTAGTTTTGACATTTTCTTAATGTAAATTTCAGATATTGCGTTGCCAGCAAAACAGAGCTTCGTTCTGCGAAGAAAGACGATGGAGTTTGAAGCATCACTGCTGTGCGATGCGGCTATGTCGGTAATGTAGCAGCAATGCTACATTACCGACATAGCCGCATCGCACAGCAATGGACTGATTTTATGTTGGGCTTCAACGCACTCTTCGCAGCTAAAACATTATCGGAAGATATAGACTATAAAGGTTGAGGACGTCGTTGCTTAGTCAGTGTGATGTTTAATTTGAATCTATCGTTAGGGTAAATAGCTTTTACCGCGACCGGGTAATAGATGTCTGAACCAGTTTCACCCTGGTTTTCAAATATCCGATCTCCGTCCTCTTTCGGAAAGCACGTAAAACAGTGGGTCCTGATTGATGTTACTAAGTAAAATTATTCATGTGATTGTGGGGATTCCGGGGATGATGCCAGACACCAGTCGGTCATCTTAATTACTTAATACAAACCGAATTTTCTTCCTGTAAAAACATACAACACAAGTAAAGTCGTATGTGGACGATAGATTACAATAAGAAAGCTTTAAGTTACGACTAGCAGAAAATAAAAGTTATAGGCAATCGCTACGACCGCACAATCTAAGGCATTTCTTTCATAATCTCAATATTACGGTGCCTCTAATATTCCTTTATAAATTCGCCCTTAAACAGTCTGTTAAAATAAATACAATTGCATGTATATTTGTAACGTAGAAATATTGTTTTAGAATTTTAAAAATCGCATCGAAGTTTTTATTATTATTAAAGAATACTATAAGTATTTTGAGTTATGTCTATTGTAGATTTGTATGTCTATTGTAGATTGAGGTAGGTATATCTTCTCGTAACTAATCTATTTAACCTTTTTTTTAAGATATTGTTAATAGTCGTCACTAGCGAGCGCAGTGGTGCTAAGGTTTGAACCGTACAGCTTGCCAACCTCAGTTAGTTCTTCTACCATTCCATATCTCCGCCGCGTTGTGGTAAGAAGGAACTACCGTGGGGTTTTAAGTGGTTGGACGGTCCGACATAACGCACCGTCCTTTGTGGCGGATGGGGACCCGTGCCGGGTTTCATTCAAAAAAAAATACCAAAAGTCCTTTTACCACTGAGTTATAGAGTAGAGTAAAGGATAACTGTAATTATAAAACTAGTTGATAAGAACGAATTTCTTCACTTTTATTGTCAAATCTTTATTGTTAAGTAAGTTGATTAAATATTTATGTTACCTTACGGTACGAAATACTAAATGTATAACGAGATTGATTATGTTTTTGTGTAAAATATATACGTGTTATTGAAGATTTTACTGGCGATATCCTATCCGCGTTCACTTATGATGTAGTACAGACTATCTATATCCTTGACATAAATAAGCGCAAAGCGAGCTAGATATCGAGAATATCTATAAGTTAGGTGACAAAAGTAGAGACAGTAAATAATACTTTTCCTACATTCTTAGTAAAGTACTTATCGTGAGCGCTTTATATTATATAACGGCTTTTACTTTATACTCCTATAGAAGTAAAACTTTTCAGGAAAACATGAACAAAAGCGTGTCAAGACACGCTTATATAGAAGGTTTCCGTATCTGAGACGCTATAAACGTATTTGTGAAATAACATCAAAAGTTGTTGTCCGATTTCGTTCAGAATAATGTTCCTAATGAGTTTTTAGCATGTTCTATCAACATGGAAAATTTCAAGTCTCTATGTCTAATAGTTTGGAAATGCTAGAAAAAATATCCAGACTTTAATATTATACAACCTCATGCGTATAATGACTGTTTAACAGGTTCTACAACAACTAACAATCCACATGGCGAACGCAAAGTTCCTGTACGGTTTCGAATATTTGGGTGTACAAGACCGTCTGGTGCAAACGCCTCTGACGGACCGCTGCTACCTGACCATGACTCAAGCGTTAGAGGCACGACTTGGAGGGTCACCATTTGGTAAGTTGATTAAAGTATTTTTAATATTCTTTTTAATATAGCATGATATAATGCTAATAAGATATTCGATTTAAGAGATATAAGTGTGATTTAATTATTAAAATATGTCACCCTCATATAATCATCATAATCACTTAAAGGTAAACTCCACACAAGCTGATTAAAATATATGTGAAATCTTTGAGTCGTTTATTTAATTAAATATTTCTAATACTAGGTCCTGCTGGTACTGGTAAAACTGAGTCAGTGAAAGCTCTCGGCAACCAATTGGGCCGCTTCGTGCTGGTCTTCAACTGCGATGAAACTTTTGATTTCCAAGCGATGGGCAGAATTTTCGTGGGACTTTGTCAGGTATGGTACAAAGTAGCTGTTTGACCACTCGACTCGACGAACTCCTAGACTTGATAGATTTCGCATACAACATACCATAAATTCCGTTTTTTCCAAATTTTTGAGTGTTTTCAATTTGTTTATTTTGAGAAGGCTGTTGCCTAATCGATGGTCAGCATTTGATTTGTGTTCATGCTGCGACTGGGTGTTAAACGGGTATCCCATTAAAACACTGGTTTATATTTGATATCCGACCTCCTCCGTGTATCAGAAAGCACGTAAAACAAAGGGACTCGATTAATGTTACTGGGTGATATTAGTCGTGAGGTTGTAGAGATCGTAGGGTTCCGACAACGATGCCAGGCGATAATCCGTCATCTTAACTCGCTTCATAGCCACATCTTATGCAATGTAAATGGGCCCAGGTTCTAGACCGGGATAACGCAAAGAAAAAGAAGATATTTAATTTCTTATTTTCTACCCGACAGGTCGGTGCGTGGGGATGCTTTGATGAATTCAATCGTCTCGAAGAAAGAATGCTTTCCGCGGTCTCGCAGCAAGTACAGACGATTCAAGAAGCGCTCAAGAGCCATCAAGAGTAATTTCCAACATTGTTGTCTGATGAAATCCAAAGTTATTTGACAAATTCTTTTATCAAGTATCAGATACTGGATGTGGGTCACCCATCTCATGGGTACCCGGTCGCAGCAAAAACTACTTAATTTAGCGATCGACTCAAATGTTGACCACTGACTAAACCACGAAATCCTAATTATTAGATAGTAGAAGTTTCCACTTTCTTATTATGATCTTTAAAGGTACCTTTTAAAAACATACACGTGTGTAGTCTACCTTATAATATTTCGACTAGGGTTTCCACTTTCTACAATTGCGGAATTCCTTTCGTTTCGTGTTGAAATAAATTATCATTACAACACAAAATACCGATAGCAGATTACAGGAACGGAACGAACTAGCGACCGATCCATCATGTCGTGGAGCTATTTGAGTGCTGCACTATACGGACACTTCCGCCTCGTATCGTGCCATCTGCATACCTCACCAAACTATTGTGATGAATAACCATCTACAAGAATTTGGGTCGAGAATACACTAAGTAATAATGTTGGGTGGTGAATATTTTATTGTTGTTTTTAAAACAAAAAAAAAGACTGGATGATTTTATAAATAAAAAAAGGCTAAAAATTGCTACTTTGGATCGGTCCACAACCCCGTTTATCATCGCACCCATTCCTACTACAAGCTTTACCCCTTAGTTGAAGGCGAAACATGGATCATAGGTGTTACTTTTTCTTCTTGGCGATTCCATGACAAACTACAGAAATATATTTGACCATGTGGCTAGGGGCGATATTTTCGAAGCCCGAAATAACGTTACTGTATACTCGTAAAATTTACTTATATGGTTTCAAGCCTTAAGCCTTACAGGTTTTAGTTAGAGGGGTGTAATAAACACTCTAAATCTATCTCTAGCATTCTTAATAAAAAAAAACTTTCTGTCAACTGTTCAAACCGAACCAGCGCGCACCGCATTCAGAAACTTCGGCGCTGGATTTTTTCGAATTAGACACACGGGGCCGGCGCACATGAGTGACGCGATATCTGTTATTTATTATTATTTTGATCTCAAATATTCCCATCACAACAGTCCCTCATTTCATCGCTCATTCCTAAATATGATATCGTTAAAAAGTTTTCTAATTTATAAAATTGTCCTAAACGATATGACAGCATTGCCGCCACTTCACGACGTTCATATGTGAGAAAGAGATACCGGTAGACGCACACGCCGGCCCAATTCGACTGCAGACCAAAAGGACTGCAAGCGTGGCGCTACCTTACCACTACTTTGCGTAAGTCTGCACATTAAAAACTATGGAAAATAAAAGCCACGGACATCTGCACCACCAGCAGGCTCGCAGAGGGTTTAGGCCACCGGGAACTTTCACACACCAAACTAAACGCGATTACAACACCATCACTTGACGTGACAGCATTGCTGCAACTTCATGCTGATCTTAGGTAAGAGAGAGGTACTGCTACCCGGACGCGCCAGCTTAATTTTAGCTGCAGACCAGAAGCACTGTAAGCGAGGCGCTACCTCTGACATAGTCCTGGAAAATCTGTAAATAAATTAATAATCCAGCAATATCGACTCACCTCGACGATCCTGTCGTTCACTTGGATTTTCCCGCACAAATCTGCCGAACTCCTGGCACTGATGCTCTTCACGAATATTCCGCTCAACTCCTCTGCAACAAAAATTATATGATCATTATCATCCACCAGTCTCCTTCTTCTTCTTTTGTTGGGCATGGTATAATATTATAAGTATCTTATATTATAGCAATGTATATCTATATCTAGTTGTCTTAATAGTTCTTAATTTTATATTGTTTGTCAACCACGTAGCTGTGAAGCTAATGGGTCGCAGCTGAAAATCAGCGCTATGAATTATGTGTTTTCACATAATTTAGGGCACATGCTAAGCTGTCTTAAAGACCCTTTCTCTGTCTAACACAGACAGCTCAAATTGGAAGATATTATTCATTTTTAACCTTATCTATTGTTACCTTATCTGTCTGTGATATCTGCAGAGAATAAATGTTTTTCATTTCATTTCAAAATGAAGTTTGGCTTAGCTTTTGCAAAACTTCGACAACCCTCATACCTCGTCACTTCAATTTAGTTGATAATGCAATTAAAAATCACCTAACTCCATTATATCATCGAATCGCTTCTTCAACTGTCTACCAGGAGCAGGTTTTCCAGGAATATTCAGCCTAAAGGGATCCACTCTGTAAATGCCGAAAAAATTCAACCACTCTTTGCATGACCGTTGTAATCAACCTAAGTTGATATTATATGATAAGGGCTCGGTGTCAAGATGGTAGAATACGTGCTTAGAGGCTCACCTACAGGTAATGTACTAGTATACATTAATATGACAAATTATAGAATGGTTACATTTGATGCAAAATTGTTGACCTCAACATGTATGTCAGTTGTATATGACTTTCTTATTAGTTGACGCTGTGATCCAAAGAGGATCTTGGCCTATGGCACAAGAAGCTGCCACTCTTGCCTGTACAATACCTACAATTCCTCTGTAGAGCTGACAGGCAAAAATTAATATTTTGAATACTAAAGTACAAGTTTTCTTTATGGATGATATTGATGAAAAAATCTTGTAGGTCACAAGTGAATTACTTAAATTATATTCGGCTGTCCCATTTCAAAACCTAGTAAGAGTCACTTTTTTACAAAAATAGTTTTATTGTATAATCTGGTAAGTTCCTATTAAAAACAAAAACACAAGAGGTTTTAACTTGATCAGAACAGAAATATTTAAGTTTTGATACCTAGTAAGTGTATTCACTCGCTCGTAACCACGTAAAAGTACGTAGGAAGTCATACCTCAGGTCGGTCCTAGGTTTTAAAACGGTCTATGCAACTTAATAGGTTTTATAATCAAGGGCAAATATACGAAGCAGAGAGAGGATGAGCAGGAGTCTGCAGTGCAAAAGTGTCCTTTACTAGGTTTTGAAATGGGACAGCTATATTATTTCCTCTCGTCTACTGTGCATATGACCATGTTATGTAATTCAACACAATATAATCATGCTCAACTATTTGAACATTACCTTTTATTGAAAATGTACAATACAAATATATGAATAAGTATTACATGGTATAAAATATAGACATATTATACAAACTTCATTTAGTGATTGAATAAATCGTTTTTACATTATATGGGGAAGTATAGTAATACCTGACTGGGGAAGTACCTCTAGCGTAAAGACTATAATCAACCAAGCAATAATTTTCTAATGTGCGTCTGCAGGTTAGTAGGGTTATCTGAGCTCTTTGGAGATGGAGATGTGACAAGTGGTTGCAATAAAACCTAACTCAGTAAATGACTTTTAATTAGGTTTAATTTGGAGAGTATAGTGAATAGTCATGGACTTTGTTACCTCTATAGCCTACATTAACTTTCCTTGCATACAAAAAATTTCATAAATATCCAAGAAGGTATAGTGCATTCAGTCTAAAAATTAACAACTCTCCACTAAATTTGCAGCGTTTTCTTGGATGTGTGCAGCAATTTTTTTTGAACTCAAACCGACCCATGCACTGCAAAGTCAACTAAACGCCAATAATGACGAGCTTGCGTGTATTGCGTGTACACATTATTTTGCATGTATTCAAGATGTGAATACTTTGGAGGGGGCGTGCATTTTAAGACTGAACGCAATCTATGTAATTGTTTACCACTATTACGGAAAAAAAGCTAAAGACTGTCTTTTATTTTCACTGTTTTTATATCGCCATCGCAACCAATTTATTCTCCAGCTATTCTTTGTCAACATCCTGTCATAATCATTTTCTTTGCTCCATGCTGCCAGCATCACAGTTATGTCAAAAAAGTCCATAGCAGCCACCTTTCCGTATAATTGATCTCATTACTTGTTGGGCTGTGCGATTTGTTCCCCTCTAATGTAGGCATTTTGCACAGAAGCAGGTGGCGGCGAAAAGGTGACAGGCGAGGTAGCGGGCCTGCGCAGCATGGTGCTGGAGGAACGCGTCGAGGACAAGTCCGGCTCGCCGTTTGACAAGGACCTGCATGAGCTGCACGAGCATGGCTCCATGCCCAATGGGCTGCACAACGGCCAGGACGACGACAAGGCTTTCAAGTAAGTTACTTTAACATTATCCTGTCTTACTTGACAGTCTTCACTTTCTTTCACCTTAAGATCATCATTGAGATTACTATACAAATGAAGTGTAACATTTTTCATAATACATAGGGTAAATACAAGAAACTTGTTATTATTATAAAAGACCTAGTCTTTACCGCGACTCCGTCTGCTTAAATTTACAACAGCTTTTCCTTAATTTGGTCTATCAAAAAGACTGATCTTAGTGGATGTCTACTATTGTCTAATTGCCAGCTTTTTATGTCCCGCGGTTTTCGAGGTTTTGTGTTAGGTGACTTTTCGTGTTTTACTACATCCTAATTAATAATTTTTAGAAGATTGTCGTATGTGTACTATGTGACTGGTTTAAGCGAGCCAGCGAAGGTAAGCTACATTATTAAATATAAATAAGAACACGCCTAAATTTTTATAAAAACTACTTTGTTTTCTCTGGGACGCTAGATAAAAATATTATTTTTAAAATAAATAACTCAATCTGTCAAATTATTCTCCGAAAAAGACTTGCGGTAGAGGTGAACGATCTAACGATTTATGCGTGTGTAAGTAAGTACCTACCCTCTGCTTTATTAAATGCTCAATTACCAAAAACATACCTAAATTTACTAAGCGTTTTTGTAACAAAGAGAAACTAATTAAGATGTAGGCAAATAGGGCGCCTGAAATTTATAATGAAGCAGATTTAGTGCGATCGTGGTAACCGGTTCGAATGAGTGGTCGTTTGTACACCGGCAATGTTTTATGGGCCTTCATATAAACACATAAAGCGTTGTGCACGCTTGAATTATAAGAGGGCACATTCAGCGCATACTTTCATACAAAAATCATAACATTATACGTGTTGGCGATATATAATGCCGACATTACGTAAAATATACCTTCGTTATTCATGACAACATAGTTCGTTTTCATAAGCTTGTTATTAGGCTGTTTAGTCAAATCGTATTCTTATGCTTCCATAAGTTTTATTTAATGAATGCTTATAAAAAAAGTTTTTTGTTTTTTAGTTTATATAATAAATTAATTTAAGCATACTTTTTCTTAATGTATGTGCTCAATTAAATTTGTGTTATAAGAGTATCTGTTAATTAGCAACTTTAACTTTTACATAGGTACGGACAAACAAATACAAATAGTCGTATTAAAAAAAGCTCTTTAATGTTTTTATGTCCTGCTATTTTTTGTACAATATAAATTTAAAAAAGTAGAAATATATATGTTGCCAATAAAATATGAATGAGTTCTATTTTATGGTAAAGTATTAATTATGTTTATCAGTATGTTATGTTTTTAATATGTCATCTATACTAATATAAAGCGAAAGAGTTTGTTTGTTTTAAAAAATCCTTCAATGTTAGTTTAACCGAGGTAAGCTGTAGGCTATATAACATCTTGCTAGAATTGAATCAATTATTTTTATGACGAAGTCGCGAGCACAGCCAGTAATTTATAATTGATTAATATGATATATAAGGCTTATGAAAAACCTTTCCATAAAAGTTATTAGGCGCCTCCGTCGCGTCCAAAAGTACCAGTAAGATACGGAAAGGTCGCGAGGAGGTCTCGCGCGTGGGTGTATCCTAGGCCTTAAGGTGAAATTGGAGCATCGTCGTGGGGCGCCGCAGCCGCGGCCGGCGCGGGCAATAACCGCGCGCCGGCCGGGGCCTCTGTCAATGCCACGCGCGGAGAGCGCTCGCCTCTCCTCCTCTCGCCAATCTTTATCATTTTATTATTTACTAGCTACCTGCCCCGGCTTCGCACGAGTGCAACGTAGATATGCATGAAATGTCTTTACAGGTTCAATGGTGAGACACGATACTCGGGGACCTGATATTTGATGATCGTATGATCGAAAAAAAATTAACATTAAATATGAATATCACTTAACTACTACGTGAGGTTAAGATAAAGTTAACTAATTATGTACGGAACGCAAGTTAAATTTATATTTAGCTATATAAAAACCAAAGGTCACGAAAGGTCAAGTCTCACGAAATCTTGAAAACCGTGGACGTGTAACAAAAATTTGGCAAGGAGATGCCTTTATGGCCAACAGACATCCGCTAAGACCAGATTAAGGATGTCTAAGGACTCGCAAGCTTAATTCGATGCGGACGAAGTTGCGGGAAACACCTAGTATTGAAATAATCAGTAAACTCAAAAAAAGTGTTACTTGGGTATTGGTAAAGTGTAACAACATTACTGAATAAAAAAAATAGTTCATTAGACACTAACCTTTATGTCTAGGTGTAACAGATTTATGACTCAGCGCGGAAGCAAATTTTCTTTAGATAGCGTCCGATTTCATTATCGCACGTTTTGATGATACAATTTAATTGATCTTTGTCGTAATTAAACGTAACGCTTATTATATGGTTATTTATTTCACATTTCACAATATCGTTTAAAATCACAAATAGCTAATTGCTCTAGGAAGTTGTTTATGGTACTTTCTAGAACTAAATATTAGACATATGTTCTTTTGTTATTGATATAATTAATGTTTATGTTTTTCCCCTCAAATAAAAACAGAAATGTAAATATTGTGCTAGGGCTGGATATGGCTCAGTAAGAGGAGCGGAGTCGAGAATTAAACAGTTTTAGGAATAGGGTTTGAGAATAAAATGAACTTCTTCCTATCGTTAAGTTTGTTGAGCTCGTTGGTAAAAAAATATTGCTATTATCTGTTCCCGAACCTCGTTTGCTTAAAAATAAGTAAAAAAAAATAGATTCAATTTTCAGCGTGATGATAAATAGCGTTTCTTCATAAATGATCTATCTAACACTGAAAGAATTTGTAAAATCGGACCAGTAATTTCTGAGATTAGCGCGTTCAAGCAAAGAAACCAACTTTTCAGCTTTGTATATTAGTATAGATAGGTTAGAATTATCTGCCTGTCTGAAAATATAAATGTATATAGATAACACTACTACAATTGATTGGAAAAAGTAAGTACTTCTTGATGGCGTCTTCTTCATATTATGAAAATTTTCGCTAAGAATAGAAGTTTACGAACACTAATTAAGATATAAAATTAAAAGTACTTTTTCTGTTTTATAATTGATGAAATTTCTATCTATCGCAGCCGTACGCCGGGATCTCGACAGCCTTCGCCCGCTGAAGAGGAAGGCGGCGTGGGCAACGTGAGCAACGTGGGCGGCATGGGCGTGAACGCAGGCGGAGTGGGCGTGGGCGCCGTGCGCAACGGCGACGCAGCCGCGTTCCCTCTGCTGCCCACGCACGCGATGCCCGCGCCGCAGCCGCAACCGATGCATCATCTCCCGCATCTGCAGCACCCGCAGGTATTATATTTAACAAAAAAATTACTCATAGGCTTTACTTTGCGTAAAATATTTAAGCAAGTTTTTTGTTTGGCTATATGATACACGGACATCTGTTCCTGAGATAGACAAGTTAGTACACGTGTTATAGGTAACAGACGCCTGTTATACACAAATATGTTTTTGTAGAAATATATAAGTATATACATATAGATAAACCCAGACTCGGGGCAGGAATCAAACCCACGATCCCAAGGAAGGCAGGATCACTGTCCACTGCGCTAATAGGCCAATCAATTTTAATAAAAGTACTGTACAATCTACCAAAAGATCTTGGCGCGTCAAGAAATATCGTAAGTTATTTATAAGAAGGGACGTCTAAAGCCGCGCTAATAGGATCATACCAAATTTGGGTAGGCAGGGGAGGGAACACTGGCAGTATAGGTGACTGTTAGAAGCCACTAAAAAAAGTACTTAAACCTAAATCTAAGTCACAATTCTCAGGCACTGATATGTTATTGCGATGGATTCGGAACCCGCACGTTGAATCCATGGAATGCTAAGAAATTTGACTCTACCACGAAAAGCACCTGCCCTAGTTCTGTCCAATTTTGACGATATAGAAGTGCTTTGAGCAGCCATCGACTGAGTTATATGCTGTGATGATAATACAGTAATATGAAAGATGTAAGGGACAATGAATGCAAAGTGATTTACTTTTCCTGCTTGTCATTGCTTTCTGCAAATTATAATTCATTCTAACGATTAACTACATTTCCAGTAGATAGTCAATAAGTTGACAGTTAACGTAAACAAGCGTTCATTTTCAGCGAACTCCTAAATTCATGGCAAATCTGCTAACACTGTTTGAACGGACCAATGTTTGCCGACTCTAGATGCGCTCTGTTCAATGACCCCCTAAAATAGAGCTCTAGGAAATTGAGGGAGAATATTTGTGTGCTTAATAAGATACGTGTCCTATTCTATCCTAATTTAATATTATTATTGCGTACATTATGTTTTTCTTGCACAAATAAATTACGCAAGCAATATAATGACAAATTAAAATAGTAAAAGTACTCACACACATACACACACACACACACACGCACGCACGCACGCACGCACGCACGCACGCACGCACGCACGCACGCACGCACACACACACACACGGTGCCGACCACGTGGGTTTGTGGGATCGCCCCAAAAGGGCCACCGGGGCCCCCGAGACGGGTGGGGCCTACATGATTGATCCCCTAAAACACGTGGTACAAGGAAGAAGCGTCAAGGTAAATATGTGTTTACTATAATTATGGAATACGAAATCGATGTGTACGTATCTCCTCAATGTAATCCATAACGGATGGACCCATTTTGATGAAATTTTGAGCTAATCTATGAGTAATATCAGTGGGCTATCCTGTTAAGTTTGTTAATATTCACATCATCTAAATGTATGTATATTTTTTTTTCTTTCGTGTTTTTTATTTTCTTAAAAGATGATAATATAAAAGTTGCTTTTGGTTTTTGGCAATTTTCATTTGCTGCTGTGATAGACAAAGGCAAGCTGTGATAGTGTGCTAAACACATCACAGTCCGATAAATGAAAAAATTTTGTGTAAATTTTTATGAATGACTTTTATTTTAAGCGCGGTGTATGTAAGTGTAGGTTTTGGTTTTAATATATTTTTTACTTTCAGAAATACTTAGATCAAGCGGAACAAGAGTGCGCACTAATACAAGAAGGTAGTCTTCTGTCAAAAATACCCAGTCTACTGAACAAAGCCAAGACACTCTGCAAAGATACAATCACAAACACCGGGTACCCAGCCCTGGTGCAGAGCTTAGACGACTTTGTCACCCTTGTGATTGAAACATGCACACATTTGAGCTCTTTAGAGGTAAAAGTTTTAATTCTTAGTATACCCAGTTCTTTTTTATCCCCACCTAGTACTGTATCATGTGGTGCGGTGCAAACAATGCCCCACTTCATATCGTGTGTGTTCATAACTGTGCCTTAACACCTGCAGGCATGAGGATTTAGTGAGTGCATCAGATAGAGCGAAGAAGAACAAGAAGAATCAGCTAGGACTCGTTAGCCACTCTTTTAAAAATAGTTCTTACAAAACTGAGTTTAAAATACATTTTTGCATGTTAACTACAAAGTTCGGCTAAAGCTTGGAGTGACTCAACTCTATGCTGTTTTATCTTTTCTTTCTGGGGTATACCAGCAAAATCCATATACAACCTACTAAAAGACCTTGGCTTGTCAAGAACTATCATAAGTTTATTACTAGAAAGGACATCTAAAGCCGCACTTGTATATTAAGGAATTTTCGATTTAAATTTTTCTCTAAAAAAGATTCGAATGCAACTAATGATAAAATCTTTTTCTGAGAACAAAAATTCAATAGCGAACTATGACTGGCCTATGTTGGCGCAGTTGGCAGTGACCCTGCCTTCTGCTCCAGGGATTGTGGGTTTGATTCCCGCCTCGAGTCTGTGTGAATAACTATTTATATACTTATTCTCTCAGACCCAAATGTATAGAAAATGTGACATTAAAGGCTAAATCTTTTAATTGCATTCATTTAGAGGGTTAACTTTTTCACAGCGTAAAGGGACCCGCATACGGGTATTTGGTATTAATTTCAACTTTATATTACGCATTACGCGTTCCCGAGAAAAAGTCTTTACAGACAGGCTGACGGACAGACGGACAACCAAGTGATCCTGGAAGTATTCCATTTTCCTTTGGAGGTATGGAACCCTAACAATGTAAAACATGAATTGTTTAGTCTACAAACCGGTTGTTTGTAGATTGAAGGAATTGTTGACGAATATTATCCTGCAAATAAGCAGTGTGCCATTCTTTTGTATGCAAATTGCCAAGGCAACCATCAATTTCGTTCAGCAAGTATACTCGTGAAATGCTCGGCAAAACAAATTGGTTATTAACGCCTAACGAGGCGGCTAAATGTTCTTTGATACCGATCTGCTGAGTACCATTTTTTATGGACTTTGTTTTTCATTAATAGCAATTATTCTTTTTCTTTATAGTAAGAGTCCTCCACGTTTCGGAAGGCACGTAAAACAGAGGATCCGATTAACGTCACTGAATAATTTTAATCGTGATCGCCATCTTAACTGGCCCCACAACCACATCCTTTTTTTTTGTTGTTGGCCCAGGGGGAATTTGCTCAACAGATACCCGGTCCCGAGGGGGGTGGAACCGGGTTATGTCGGGTTGGGGCGTCTCAGTAAGGGATAGCCCCGACCAACTAAAACCCCTGGGCACTCCCGCTTCGTCTCAATGGAGGGGGACTGGAAATCCGGCCGAGCCTTTCCATCCAGTCCCCACCCGACGATGGCCCACCTACTGCGGGCCCCATCTAATGATACATATCTATACAAATATATAACGCTGAAGAGTTTGTTTATTTGTTTGAACGCGCTAATCTCCAAACTGCAACCGCTTGGTGCAGTCGGCCACGCGTCGTTCCGCTATTTGAAGTTCCTGAAATTAATAAATACCATTTGTCATTGTGATATCTGCAAAAGGATTAAAATCACGTATTTTTTAATATATTGAAAATGACAATAGGCAGTTCCAATAAAGGTTTATTTCCAACTGACTGTTACAATTATGTTAATTAATATGCTACTGACACTACACTATCCTCCTTACAATAGTTTATAGGAACAATACTTTTAAGCTATATTAAAATGTTAATAAAAGTTATTTTTTAATGTTCTAATGTATGCAAATCTTAACAATGTGAACTTGACTCTCTCTGTACGTTTACAAGTACAGTACACAGCATACTTTTAAATAAAATCCTATTTGTAGCATTATAACCCACTTTTGTCCTAGTTAAGTACCGATAGGCAAACAGACCTAAGTTAAGAATTCCATATACATAATGAACCATCCATTCCATATACACGTTATATCATGAAGGGCGTACCTTGGCAGTAGTGTTGACGAGCGTCGTACAGTCTCCCAGCTGTTCGGCCACTAGCTGCATTTTTGCCTGTTGTGCTGGATTTAATTTTTGTTTCTTCCCTAGAAGGTAGAAAATTATTCTGTAAGAAACGCTATTATCATGACATTCTATTTAAAAGAAGTAAACTGTACAATAAAATAGAAAGAATTCATCTTTCTAGCAGTCGGATTCGGACTGGACAGAACACCTTATCAATTTCAGTCCAACCTTTTACTCACTCCAAAAATACCGAGACATAATCGCGATTACTTGAGAATGTTAATATCGTTTATCTTTTATATAGTAGAAAAAAGAAAACAGGCAGAAGATCCACCTGATAATAAGTGGCCACTTTCGCCCACGGACATAAAGAGGTGCCGATGCATTGTCTGCCTTGAACCAGCTCCTGTACACTCTACTTTTAAAAGCATTTATATTGTAAGGCCCCTGAGAAAACCTCAGGAGGAAGATTGTTCCAAAGTTTGCACGTGCGAGAGAGGAAGGATCTTTATGCACGTACATTTGTGGGATGCCAAGCATCAACATGATGAGGATGATATGATGACCAGCGATGAAGAATGCGAGGGAAATGAAACGATAAGTGAGGCTGTAGAAAGGACAGACAGTAAATAAACAATCAGGTCAGACGAGCGCAATCGGTGCAAGCAGAGAATATCACAGAAGCCATCCTCTGCAATCTAAGCGGACCCTGGTACTTGACCGGGATAATACTAAGTAGAACAAAGATATCCTTGGGGAAAAACCCCTTTTGTTTTTCTTATGCCGGTGTCAGACATAGCTCAAAGTGTTTGTACATTTTTGTCCTTGAAGACTGCGAAGTACTACAAAACTTTGCGCAGCTACACAAAGTCCCCGACCGCACTACATGATCATTGAAATGGACATTCAACTGAAGCTATATCTGGCTGCGACATTACATAGGCTAGATGTTTTTTTTTTATCATAGTACTAGCGGACCCGGCCAGTGTTGTCCGGCCCGAACGTTTCCCCTGCGCACCTGTAGGTGCGGAACCCCGAAAAATTAGAGTACAGGTCATATTTTTGAAATTTTTTCCGCCTTAGGCTCGATACTAAGAGGCTAAATACATCGCTGGGAACCAAATTCCACGTACAAAAGCAATTAACAAACTGCGTATAACGCCTGTATCAAGGTCGTTTTCGCGTAATAACGTACACGAAGTGCGTATTTAATTATGTATGCGTAAAATTGAATCCCTTTGTTTGGTTTATTTTATTATTTTATTTTCTTAGTCTTTTTAGGGTTCCGTAGCTGTACAAGGAACCCTTATAATTCCGCTCTGTCCGTCCGTCCGTTTGTCTGTCGGCCCGTAAGGTGGTTCCGTAGTAAGTCAGTAACCCAACGTTCGGGCGGGACAGCGTCTACCGGGTCCGCTAGTAGTCTATTCATTTGAGAATCTTTAAGGCTATTAAATTTTTTGCTAAGAGCCTTAGGAACGAACGAACGGTGAAAATTAAATTGTCCAAGAGCGTGTCAAGACACGCTTATTTAGAAGGGTTTTCGTATCTGATACGCTATAAACGTATTTGTTAAATAACTTCAAAAGTTGTTGTCCGATCTCGTTCAGAATAATTTTCCTAATGAGTTTTTAGCATGTACTATCGACATGGAAAATTCCAAGTCTCTACGTCTAATAGTTTGGAAACGCTAGAGGGGTGGTGGTATATCATTCCAACACTTACTAGCGGCAAATCTGAAGGAACCCCGAAATGCAGCAGTTCTATGTCGTGGTATGTGAGAAAGAGGTATTGGGACCCGAACGCGCCAAATTCGGCTAACCCGAAGAAGATTGAGAAAGAAACTGGGGGGAAGCATAAGTAAAATCGAAGATGACAGTAAAACGAAAAATGAGAAGCAGAAGATAACAATGGCACGGGCCTTTGCCTGTGAAGTACACAGTGACGATTAAAAAAAAAAACAATTCGGCAGCAAACCAGATGGACTGCAAGAGTATCGCTACCTCTAATTAATAATTAGAGTTTGTGCCACGCGAAAGTTATTTAACTCATACGTTTATCGCGTATCAGATACGGAACCCTGTGAAGTACACAGTGACGATAAAAAAAAACAATTCGGCAGCAAACCAGATGGACTGCAAGAGTATCGCTACCTCTAATTAAAAATTAGAGTTTGTGCCACGCGAAAGTTATTTAACTAATACGTTTATCGCGTATCAGATATGGAACCCTTCTATGTATTCTTCTCGGCTGGCCCGTTGGCGCAGTGGGCAGTGACCCTGCCTTCTGCTCCGACGGTCGTGGGTTCGATTATCACCTCGAGTCTGGGTCTATTATCCATGTGTATGTATTTATATATTTCTAAAAAATATATATTTGTGTATAACAGGCGTCTGTTACCTATAACACAGGCATTAAGTTGTCTACCTTACGAACAGACGTCCGTATGTCATATAGTCCTGTATATATTTGTATATAAGTGTCTTGGACACACTCGAAGGCATTTAATTCTCCATGAGTTAAAGCTGTAACTTTCCCAGAAGGTAATTAAGGTGTTCGTTAAAGGTCGTTTAAACCATCAACTAATTTACTATAATACTGTCATAAAATATTTGTTTTGGATAGTTAAATGCCAGTTAGGGGAGGCGTGGCCTAATCAGTGGTCATCGTTTGAGTCGATCGCTAAGTTAAGTTGCTCTGGCTGCGACCGGGTGATAGATGCGCGACCCATTCTAACACTGGTTTATATTTGATATCCGATGTCCTCCGTGTTTCGGAAGGCACGTAAAACAGTGGGACCCGATTGATGTCACTTTGTGATATTAATCGTAAGGTTTTAGAGATCGTGGGGTTCCGAGGATGACGTCAGATGGCAATCGGTCATCTTAACTCGCCCCGCAGCCAAATCCTCTGCAATCTAAGCGTTCACGAACTAGCCAAGGTATGTAGTGCCGGTCAGTGGATAGAACCTGTGGCCTGTGAAGTTCTAACCAGTGTTTTACACCAAGTTGTAGAATATGTCCGGCGATGGCAGATTTCTTCGATCAGACAGTACATTTTTGTACAGTTAAATTTATATTGTAAATTATAGGTTATGTACCAAATTATCTACAAGGTTATTCTACGATATAAAACAGGGATCGGTGCATCTTTTTTTAATTTATTTATTTATTTAACATTTTAACGAGACATATTACAATCATTCTGATCAAATAGCACGGTTAAACCACTGAGGTTCGTCTCTATGCTATGGGAGATCTCGATTGATGAGAGAAGTGCTGGAAATCGTATATCTCTAATTTGCTTTAATCATGGATCAGCAGAAACTCCAGATTGAAATTTCTTGTCGCAGTGACATTTGAGTATCAAGTATCGTAATTTCGTTTAACCATCATGAAATGTTAGGTACAGATTAGTTCACTGCCAATTAAATCCAACCCGCAACCAAAGTTTTGCACAACTAACGCGCAATTTAACCGCTAAACGACGGTTAGGGTTGCAGTTAAACGCAGATAATGTGTTTAACTGCATCCCTAGTCGAGTTGCAAATAATAGGTATATTGGGCCGAGTTGCTGCAATTACGCTCTTGAACCCACGTGAGTCGTTGCGGGTTAGCTGAAGCTTGAACTAACTATAAATAGGTACATAATGGCGACCTTTCTAGTGTACGTTGCCATGCGATAGACCGCTTCGAAATTACGAGCCCGTGTTTAATACCCGATTAAGTAGAGTTAGAAAATGCGTCATTTATCTAACTTCACAAATGTAATCTGAAATTTCAGATATAATAACACAATTTCAGGGAAAATAAACGGTTGTTACCTGTTGCCGCACATTACTAATTATTTAATTTTCCTAGCGTTATCCCGGTCAAATACCACCATACCAATCCGCTTAGATTGCAGAGGATGTGGCTGTGGGGCGAGTTAAGATGACCGATTGCCATCTCACGTCATCCTCGGAATCCCCAGGATCTCTGCAATCTCGCGACTAATATTACACATTAATCCGGTCCCATTGTTTTACGTGCCTTCCGAAACACGGAAGAGGTCGGATATCAAATATAAACCAAGATTCGACTATATTTACGACGAAAATAATCGTGCCAGGCCTACAGGCTAGCAGGCTGACCAGTGAAGGTCCCGTTGAAATCGGTCTAGCCGTTTCGGATTACCCGGAGCAAACAAACTACTGAAAAATATTTCGACTTGCCTTTTGTTATGCCGGAGCCAGACGTAGCTCAAAGTGTTTGTACTTTATTGTCCTTGAAGACTACAAAGTTCTACAAAACTGCACAGCTACACAAAGTTCCCGACCACACTATATGATCATTATAATGATGATTCAAATGAAGCTATGTCTGGCTCCGGCATTATAGGTGTCGTATATACATTATAGTCATATGCAATTACTAAATAAAAATCTCCAAAAGCGTGTCAAGACACGCTTATATAAAAGAGTTCCGTATCTGATACGCTATAAACGTATTTGTTAAATAACTTCACAATTTGTTGTCCGATTTCGTTCAGAATAATTTTCCTAATGAGTTTTTAGCATGTTCTATCAACATGGAAAATTTCAATTCTCTACGTCTAATAATTTGGAAATGCTAGGGGGAAGGGACCACCTTACGGTTAGACGGTCGGACGGATGGACTGAGGGAAATTATAAGGGTTCCTACGGAACCCTAAAAACATGATGTCTTCATTAACAGACACTTCAATTGTACTTATGTGTATAGAAGTATGGATAAGCAGATTTTTATTATTCTTCTGAAAATTAAAGATGTACATCTGATTTTCGTTTCAGATCGTTAGTTTGGTTGTGGCAGCTCTTCACCTGTACCAACTTGGCCTGAGTCTCGTGTCCAAAGATGAGGAAAAGGAGGCGAGATTCGCTGATTTCCAGAAGCTGGAGAGCATTTTTGGTGAACAGAAGACCGACCTGGTGACACTGATAGTCATGGTGTACTATTTAACGTACGTCATCATCGGACTTCTGATGTTTGTCTTCTCTGCTATATTTACATGCGGTGCTTATAAGGTAAAACATTAAACTATTGCTATATTATAATTTATATTACTAATATACCGCAATATACCTTCACTGCGTAATCTGAAAACGTTAAATACATTTTGTGTAAAATATAAATTATATCTCTTAAGTGAACAGTTAACAACTGGTTAATATATATTTAACATTAAACATAAAATAAAAGTTTGTTTTTTGTAAAAGCGTAATTTTTCTAAATAAAACTATCTTTCTTTCTTTGAAGATGAAGAAAAACAAGCTCATTGATTAACTGGAAACAGATAACAAACAAGATTGTGGAGTACTCGATTGCTTTGTGGTACTTGTAAGAGTTGTTTCGTTCGCCGCTGTGAAGAGAGCTTTTGATACAAAATATCTACTGGATAAAATCGGTTCAATACGTTTGTTAGCCATTAAAAACGTTATTTATTGATTACTTACTGTATGCTTGGGAAATTTTCTAACATTTTACGGGTATGGGAGCCCAAGAGGGGTTTTTGCGCATTACTTGGACGCGTCGGAAAACCATATGGGGAGACTCCTTGCACCCTGTAAGGAACTTTTGTAATAAGGGGGTTCATCAATACCCTTAGAGAAACTCGGGAGTGTCAGAAAACCATATGGGGAGACTCCTTGCACCCTGTAAGAAACTCTTATAATAGGGGGGTTCATCAAGACCCTTAGAAAAACTGGGGCACGTCAGGTAAATAGTTATAAGGTAAGTCAATTACATGGAGATAAGTTAACATTTCAATAATGTGATGAATTCAGCTTAAAATAAGAAAATGGGAGAGTCACAAACTTTAAAAAAAGTTCTCTCGTCGCTTGTCTAATATTCAAGTGCGAATAATATTTTTTATTGTGAAGAAAATCCTTTAAGGATTATGGAAAATATATAATCTGACGATTTTCTGAAGGCAATACATTTAAAACCATCAATAACGCCAAAAGCGTACTCTTCAAGCGTTATTAAAATAATGTTTTTACCTTAACATAACCTTTCCTATCACCTTTGCACCTAATCTACGTAATCCAATAGATCCCCTCAACGATTTAGTGACTACAAATTTAGCATCATGACCTCCCTTACTTCATATGTTTCTGTTGTTTAATTAAGACAGTAATTTATCACATTACTGTATTTTAAAATCACTTTGAGGCCAACAGGTACAATTCAAGTAGTTTGTAATTTTCTGCGTCTGCGGTTATTATATTTAAAGGCGATCCTACTAAAACTTAAGCTAAGCCGCGGGTTTTGGCTAGTTTATAAATATAGATGAATGTCTGCACTTGTCTGGCCGTGCATTAAACGCTTGAAATCTATATTACCGCAATCGATCAGCTTAACTCGGCCCACAGCCAAATCATCTGCAATTTCAAGCGGACCCTAATACTCTGGCACCAGGGTCCACTTAAGCCACAAGATAATACTACTTAGAATAAGAATAATGTTCTAAACTGAGAAGAAGAATAGGGTTCCATGTTAAGAAGAAGAATAAGCTTCTAAATTGAGAAGAAGAAAAAGTTCCAAGTTGAGAAGAAGAATAAGGTTCCAAGTCGAGAAGAAGAAAAAGGTTCCAAGTCGAGAAGAAGAATAAGGTTCCAAGTTGAGAAGAAGAATAAGGTTCCAAATTGCATAGCTTTTTCACGTACAAGATATATTTACAGCAATTGTACCGTCTATGACAATATGCACCTGTTCCATAATTTATTTATAACCTGGACATGATACGTCTGATGCAGCTCTAATTATTTTGAGATTGAATTTTGTCGCGTCACATATCTATTTCTAAGTAATCTCATCTAAGAATACAGTGCACTAAAATTTGAAGAAATTTTTATGTTATAAGAGTGCATTCAGTCATACGACAACGAAGCAAAAAAATTACGATGTAATCTGATTTTTTTTCTGTTAAAAAAAAACGGTAAAAAAAATCCTTTATAATTAATTTAATTTTCAGCCTACCGTTAATAAAATGACGTACCTTCATAAAAATATTTCTCGAATCGAGCATCAATCTTGTCTCCATCTTAGATATTGCACCCGATTGGGCTCTTTTGATGGATACATATGAAAAGCACTACAAAATCCCAGAGGATGTTGTCCTGTCGTCGTCCAGGCCCGAAATATTCCTTTATTCAAAGACACTAAAGCGAGTACTTGTAGAACTTACAGTTCCATGGGAGACCGACATCCTTAAAGACCATCTGTTGAAACGAATAAGTACTTTGACCTAACCAATGCGCTCACCAAATACGGTTACAAAACCAGCTTATACGCGGTAGAGGTAGGAGCAAAGGGTATACACCCAACATTCTTGTACAACCTACTAAAAGACCTTGGCTTGCCTAGAACTATTATAAGTTCATTATTAGAAAGGGCATCTAAAGCCGCACTAGTAGGATCATACCAGATTAGACTAGGCAGGGGAGGGAACACTGGCAGTGAAGGTGAGTGTTAGTGATCGCTATAAAGAGCGATATTGTTATGTGTTTACATTTAATAAATAATTGTTACCCCGAAAAAATACCATAACATGGATATGGAAGGAAATATTTACTTTGTGAAATGCTTTATATGTTTAAAACATCTTCTTAAAAGAGTAATAGTCTTCTTTAACTCCTAATATAATTATGAGTTACTCGACATCATATACTATATTATAGAAGACTATATTAAAGATTTTCCATATTAACTATATTTTACAATTAATAAATTTTTCTACTGATTCTTCTAGTGGCTCGATTTTTCCGAATCAGTGGTAGCTTTTAAAATATTTGAATAAAACATCTTTTCATTTGATATACAACTAATTGATATTGAAGTAACAGAAACATTTATTAACCTGTTAAGGAAGCCACATCTAATAGCAAATAATTGGGTTAATAAACTTTACCTTCTGACCGAAACTAATTGAATTCCTTATACTCTTTGAGGAAATTAATTATTGATAAGATTTATTCTTTTTATATAGATCATCTCCTAACCAAAAACTTACTTAATAAACTTATGAAGTAAGCCCAGTATGGTATCTGTTGAAGCAATTAATATCTGAAAGATACGTTGTATTATTTATTTAATAATATAGTACCTTCTTCATTTTCCTACCGTTATCGAGGTCTTGTACCACCGTCCGTTTAGTTCGCAGAGGATGTGGCCATGGTTCGAGTAAACATGACGTCTGACGTCATTCGCGGAATCTCCACAAACTCTACAATCTCACAACTCACGCAGTGACATCAGTCAGGACCCACTGTTTTACGCGACTTTCGAAACATAGAGGAGATTGGATATTTCAAAACCAGTGTTAGAATTGCTAACCTTTTTATCACCCGGTTGCGTTAAGACCAACTTAACCTAGCGATTGACAACAATGCCGGCCACTGTTTAAGCTACGACCTCCTCATTCATAATATAGTATAAGCTGTACCCGCGACTACGTCTGCGTAAAATTAGGTAAAAAATAGATAAAATTTTAGCGTAATGATGTATAAACTTCCTCTATAAACTGACTATCTAATACTGAAAGAATTTTTCAAGTCGGGTCAGTAGCTCCTGAGATTATCGCGTTCAAGTGAACAAACAAACAAACTCTTCAGCTTTGTATATTAGTATAGATAAGCTTAATTCAACCTTCATAATATTCTTGAAGGCCGGTAACACATCTGCGAGCCTTCTGGTAGTGCAGTTGTCCATAGGTGTCATGTGGATTTAAAACAAAGTAAGCTACTAATAATACGGCGGGCATGTTAAAGCTGTGGCAGTAAAGTTTGCTATACACTGAATATTTACCAATATACCCGTCACCATTACTGGAACGTTTCGCTCCAATATTGCAAACTTCTACACAGTTCGCTTGCTGTTCATACAAAAAGTTTCATCATAAAACTTGGTTTTAACGCTGTAGTGTTCACTTTGTTCCTAGTAACTTTTTTTTCATCGAATTTGAAATTAATTAAATAAGTACTTGTACTGCATAACTAAAATAAGACAAATTAATTGTATGCAAAACCCATATGCATAGCAAATAGTCCCAGAAACACAATATTATCTTTATTTCTTGCGTTATACAAAATATTATTTCCTGGAATTATTTAAAAGACAATAAGATAAGATAAATATTATCTTTTAACTAAATATTGTCCTTATTTATGTTTAAAACTTAACGATTTATAAAGAGTTCATACTACCTTAAGGATAATTGATAGAATCAGGCGTTACTTTGCTTTAATCCGCGAATGAATATTATTTTCATTCATTCAGTTTAGCTTCTCATGCATACCTTAAGGATAAAAAATAACTTAGCTGCTCTTAAAGAAGTGTTCCTGTAAAGTTGTACAAAACGGAGGTACGCCTCCATTTGAGCTCTACATTATGGAACAGAAATCCCGTAATTCCCTATCTAAAATCCTAGCACTAATAAACAATTTAAGAGCAGTTAAACACGAAAGGCACGATATAAAAACGAACATCTATATTTACAGGGAAACAATTAACCTTCCCACTGTAGCACTGTAAAAACATTGCCGATAAATGGCATCAAATTGGAGTTCCACTTTTAACTAATCCAATAACCTGGACGCAGGACCGGGCGGCTTTGATTAAAAACAAGCTACGTTTTTCTTACCCCTCAAACTCCCCCACTTCGGCGACACCTGAATGCAAAATTTTTTATATCATTTGTGTCGACTTTCTTTTGCGTTTTTATCCGTAACTAACGATTCTTATTCGGTTATTTTATTGAGATATCCTGTCAACTTATACATTGGTAAATTTTTACAATACAGTTGATTGGTATATATTTTAATAGTATTTATTTAATATCAATAAAATATTATATATTTTGTTCTTGAACAAAGTGACAGTTTATCCCAAAACTAACACTTTTCTTAAATGTACCAAACGGTTATATTTACTATCAAAAAATGTAGCTATACTCGATAAAGCGTATAACTTCATACAGTCGACATGTGCTATATGCCGATGTATACATGTAGCGAAACATACAATACCTTTCAAAGCATTATAACACTTACCAAACATGAGAAACTAAACTACTTTGCTTTAATCCGCGAATGAATAAATAAAGCAAAGTAGTTTAGTTTCTCATGCATGTCATGAATTTCCGCAAAGTAACGCCTGATTCTATCAATTACTTACCAAACAGTTTAGCAAAAGTAAACGAACCGGCGTATGTCATAACGGCCAGTATCAGCCACTACGGATGGCAATAAAAATATTTTTCCTGTCATTACGCTATCTGCTGCGAGTCACGCGAATGTGTATTTCTGGAGTGACCATTAGTACTAATTTCGCCACCCGCACCAGGTTTACGACCGAGCGCTGTACTATGTTACCGATGGAGGCTCATGTGTACAAATTACCATCACAGCCTCTACCCCACTCACCATAAAGGCTAGATTACTGATTATATGATAATCTGTTTCCCTCGGTGCGTCAGAAACGACCTCTTTATTTCATCTGCCGAAATGATAGTCGAAACTTTATGCCGCCAATAAAATCTCTTTACCGTCCTGATATAATAATACGTAATACTGTATTTACCGCGGTTTAATTTTACGCATTACTTGCGAATGTTTTAAAAGCAACTGCAAATATAATTTTCCTCTTGGGAAAGAATTCGGCTTCGTTTGTTCAAATATTGTGTAAAAAGATTGAATAAATATTTCGTTCAATACATTGAATGAAAAAACAATGACTTTCATATCTTAAACGTAAATATAAAGAACGTGGAGTAATGTATAACATATTCCTTATACATTTGTTTTTGGTTATCTTTGATATGGAGGTCGTTATATTATGCTCAATATAAAAGGAATTCTTCTAAGCACATCGGAATTTCATCAGTTAATGCCTGTTTTATTTCTTCATAACTTCACGATTAATTTACTAACTATTTTCGAAAAGATATGTTTTATCGCCAAGCCGTTAATTCTGAATTACTAACGAATCTAATAATGGTATTGCGGTTTTAAAAAAATATATAGGTTTCCGAAGCATAATACGCTTCTGACACACATGCATGTAATGCATCAATAACACAAAGAAGTATTGACGGAGAAACTCTCCGGAACTCACATCAAGGAAGCCCAATGCCTCAAAGATAATTCATCAGATAATCACCACCAATTCGAACAAAATTGCAAAACTTATTTATGGGCACAGAATAGGAAACACTGAATGGACAAAGGAAAGTCAATTTTTTAAAGAAAAAAATCCGTTATTTACGTATAAATATACGGATGAGAGGACGATCGCAGAAATCAGTGATAAATTCTAGTAAACAAAATGAATAAGGAAAAACGTTTGACCCGAGTCAAAGGTTATCGTGAAAGAAATATATCAGAAAAATTTCTAACGTGATAACACGCTTATCAAAAGACTATTAATAGTTGACAGTTATTAAACACGCAATTATTATTTTTAATGTAACATGGGGTAAACTGCCAGGTGGTTCATTTGAATGACTACCGTGGAAAGAAGGTTGCAGATGTGTTGACGGCATTTGAGAAAAGTGTATTATCTTTTTCTGTTTTGGATTTTGGAAATCGAGGTTGTGTTGGTAGACTTTTGAATTGTGATACACTCATATTGAGGTTCACATTTACCCTGCCAGCCTATGAGCCAGAACAATGAATATACCCTTTTTTTTGGAAAATCCCTAAGTCACATCGCTTTTTTTTTCTTCGTATCAAAATAAATCAATTTTATGTTAGGTCCTTCATAGAGATGGTTTCCGTCGGTGTGTAACATCGTGAAATCTGACAGGTGACGGGACTCCGACTACAATGGGTACGCGGTTCGCCACCCTTATCGCTAAGAGGAAAATAAATGAGGCCACTTTTTTCTATTTTACAAGGAAGTCACTCTTTTCTGGTGTTTATTATGTTCGTTGAAATAGCCCACTTTAAATAAATCTGTGGAGCACGCATCTTTTCACACCCCATTACTTATTTTGCTTTTAACAAATTCAGATTTCTTCTTAGCAATCGCATGCTTAGTATATTCGATTATTATCCGGTGGTCATCATTTAACTTATTACCCGCTGGGTTAACGTCCCCATTTCTACCTAATAACTGTCCATTCAAGCAGAGATCTACTGCTATAATGTGATCAGTGTTTGCCCACTACATTCAACAGACTAATGTACATATTATCAATTATATTTCTTTTTAAGGGATTTACTTCAAACTTATTTGGCGTGTTAAAAGTAAGAATGAAGAATTCGTCTTATTTACAATCTTGATACATATTTGTACACAAACATTTGTAATCGAAATTTATGTTAATTAACTTTTATTATGAAATAACATGTAATAAAGGAAAATTTGTCACTAATTAATGAGTTACTTAGTTACAATCTTTCTGTGCAGGTAATATTTCATAAAAAAAGAATTTAACAATGAGCCCGAATTTCGCGGAAAGTCTACCGGGAATAAGTTGCATTTCGAATTGAGTTCAGAGCCTTCTCTAGGGCATCTTAATGAAGGAAAACTATAAAACAATTTTCACTTTAGCTCATATAGTCGAGAAAATTAATGAACGATTTTCTTCATTATTATCAGATTAGAATCTAATCACTATTTCATCTAGTGTTAAGTGATAATGTTTTACACGGACGGATAAGTTGTTATTTCAATATTTAGTCAGTTTCACCGCACCTTTAAAGAGGAACAACCTGAATGCAAGATTTTTATTTTATACACACCGGCAGAATTAGCGGAACATAAAAAAAAGAGGGATTGTAAATAATAGTTACCGTTATTTTAAATAATAATTCATCATGAAACAACTGTTACATCAACATGATTTGACATTAATTTGCAACACCATACTTTAAAGCTTAATGAAAAAAAATTGAACTAAACAAAATGCATTTTTCTTTGATTTCACAGTGACAGAGAAACGGTTAAAAATTTTAGATATCGTAACGACTTACAATTAATTAAATGAATGTTTAATATCCAGTCGTCGTTCCCATGCTCTGTTGAAGGTTTCCATCCGTCTATCATGCATGCTGTGAATAATCTAAGAAAAATGTATTAAGTTTATTTTTTCCCATTTTTTTCCCAAAATAAAAATAACTTTTTTATATTGACCATTATAATTTTGCTCTGTCTGTCCGTTCTTCCGTCTGTCTGCCCGTAAGGTGCCATCCCCCCCTAGCATTTCTAAACTATTAGATGTAGAGATTTGAGATTTTCCGTGTTCATAGAACATGTTAAAAACTCACTTGGAAAATTATTTTTAACGAAATCGGAGAACAACGTTTGGAGTTATTTAACAAATTTATAGCGTGTCAGATACGGAACCCGTGTCTTGACACGCTTTTGGCTATTTTATTTGTGTTCCGTTCTGCAGATGTATTTATTAAAAAAAATCGTCGGTTAGTTGGTTCAAAAATTTGAAACTAATATCACAGAATCATTGTTTTGTTATCTTGATGCAAGGTGAACATAAAGGTTTTTAGTCATGTAGGCAAACGAGTTTCTTAATTAGTAATTAATTTATAATTCCATTATGTCACCTTAACCAAAGAAGGTACTACCTACGCTTTGTATCAGTTAATAACTGTATGTGTATAATTTTTTGGATGTCTGTACTATCAGGGCTTTTTTTAACACCGACAACACATTAGGTGTTGTCGGTGTTAAAAAAATTGTATGCTCTTATCTTGGGGGTCGTTCAAGTATTACGTAACGCGCTAAAACGTTACGGCGTGTAAGATGGGGGGGGGGGGGGTTCAAAAATTGCGTTACGTAATAATTGAACGCTCCCTTTTAGGTCCCGAAGTGATATCGTTTACGATCTCAAAAATTTCGAAGTGAATGTAGTCGCGTAATCCACACTGTAATTGCAATCAAATTTAGAACTTCGTACTGTCTGTGGAAGCCATTTAAAAATTCATAATTTAATTCATTTACATCGACGGTTTTCATAGACTTGCCACGTGACTTTCGCCTTTATTCTCGTTATTTCCACCAACTCCATAAAGCAATGTCAGCGCTTCAAGAACGCACAAGATTCAAGATAGCACATTATCAGATATGTATACTCGTTACCTTTGCTAATATATATACATAAAAAATCTCGCGTACACGAAAAAACTAGAAAAACGGTGGACAGATTTCAATTCTGTTTCTTTTCTTTCATTCCCCTTATTTTAGGGAAGGTTTAAAAGAAAAGAAAGTCGAAAGATTATTTAAAAATACAGAAAAAATGTAGATTTGGTCGCTACTTCTGAATACTTAAAATTGGTGACGTTCGAACGCGATTTGACTGAAGTTCCATGTAAAATTATTATTTCGTAATATATATTGCCAGTGTCGCGTTTTATGGAAAAGACGTGAA
>JANCMC010003772.1:169895-183053 GCA_024363005.1 Charaxes varanes | reverse complement strand
CGAAGCTGTCAAAATTTCGTGTAATTCTATTCCAGAAACAATGCTTGAGAAGAAATGAATCGTTTTCTTAAAAAAAAATTCTTTGGTTCATTTCTTCGTTTTAATCCTTACTCTGTTATTTGGGATGGAGATTTTTGAATATTCAACAACTCTAAATGTCACAAAAAATCGATCCAACCGATCTCGAATTATAATTAGTGTTACTAACGAAACTTTGTTTAAAATATTTATATAAGCGCTGATTACTCGGACAAAGCTGAATAATACGTTGTACGCTTATTCATAAACTCACCGATTACATTTTAGATTTAGAGTGAGTTAATGATACATACAGCGTTCGTTTCAACGTTCTCTATCTGCCAATCTAAGAATCATTTCGATATCTCCATCCAACATTGAGATATAGCTGTTTTTGTTTTTTTTTTTTAACTAAAAAAAGGTTTTAATTAAGCAAATAATAAAATATCATTAATTACTTAGTTAACTATTCTTAAAATATATAATTTGTTACTGTAATGTCATCTTTATCGAAATATATAAAGCGGAATAAGTCGTAAATGACAAAACGTTTTTGCGAGTTAGTTAGTGCTCTAGTCGTACATGACTTTCGTTAGTACAACGTCTGCAAGAATGTTTGTGTGGCGCGAGAGTCGCCATATTAAATGTTCATTTTAAATTAGCAATAAAATGTTTTCCGTATATCGGAGCGACCTTCAACTTGACTCGTCCGATCGCAGCTCACGACCTCGGCCGCGCGCGAAACTACGCTAGAACTGGGGTGACCAGCGGCAATGAATTTTTTTTGAAGTGAAAAATTCTTCTGGCACGTTCGGCATTCTTTGAGATGGGAAAAAACCATTGAATTCCATATACATTTGTGTATATATTTGTACTTATTAGAGGAGGTCGTGGCCTACGGCCGTCAATGGTCGGCATTTGAGTTGATCGCTAGGATAAGTAGCTCTTATTTTAGGAAATCGTATTAAATGTGCCGTGCAAATATATTTTAACATTATTATCTGTGTATTTTTATTATTGTTGCAATGATTTTTTAATGGAGTAACCGGACAGATTCTTATAATCTGCGCTCGCTTTACCTTGCACTGTAATGTTTATTTATAAAACTTGAATGATTACAAGCTCTGTCTTTCTTTAAACTGGTGATATGGTTATCCTACACCTGATGTATTTCTAGCGAGTGTACAATAGCTGAAGATAATTACAATTTAAGCGTCTTGTAGCGCTTTTACTGATGAAAACAGTCATGAACAAAGCATGCCATAGATTTTGAAAAGCATTTGACATTCTACAATTCACTTGTCATATGTAAGATTACGTCAACATGGTGTAAAAGAATATTCAAACATAACATTCACACCTACGTGCAACGGTATTTTTGAACTTAATAGCTTCAAAAAAACCATACTCAATCCTCAAGGGCCCAACAACGCCCACTGCTTACGTCCTGTTAATGCGATTTTTTCATTACAACGGATAGTCATCCGAAATTTAACCACCTGTCCTGTGGTCAGTTCCTTGCTAAATAAAATAAAAAATCGCTAAGAGTAAATAATAACTCTTAAGAGACTATCGGAAAGACATCTTCGAATAATAATCTTATGGCCACAAATCACTTATCAGCAAATTGTTATCTTTTCATTGGTACCCCAAGCAGGTAAGCAAAAAAAAAGCTTTACTTTTGAAATTTCGAATAAGCGGTTTTTGAAATTCTTAATACGATGCCCAATCGTTTCAAGGGATAAAAATAGACCTGCTGTACAAGTCTTCGGAATATGCAGGTCCCAGGCACACGAAAATATATTATCTTCATTTAAAACCAATTCTGTTTAATAATTGATGTATGGCTATGCCAAAAGGGCAATTTATTTCGTCAAACATTTTTATTTCAATTTATTTCAATGTTTCGTGTAACATTGGCACTAGTTTAAGAGCATACAACATATATTTAAAGGCACATCAAGATAGGTAAAGGCTTATCCGTGGCCGTACTTCAGTAATAGTAGTTTGGTTCGATTGTCATCTTACATAACTTGGTTAATTCAAACAGCACTTGAACTTGAAACCTGTAGAGACGGATTTCTTAGTAATGGTCCATGGATTGACCGTGTGGCTATCGAATCCATCGTATTGCAGAGGTAGGAACCAAGGCAGCGCCTGGGACTTGCGTCCCAGGTGTAGGTTTAAAGGATCCTTTTGGGTAGACCACCAACAGACACCTTCACTGCCCGTGTTA
Organism: Charaxes varanes; assembly: GCA_024363005.1. NCBI lineage: Eukaryota > Metazoa > Arthropoda > Insecta > Lepidoptera > Nymphalidae > Charaxes > Charaxes varanes. The sequence goes on along the minus strand of JANCMC010003772.1, from coordinate 180,799 downwards.
TCATCCCTACCCAAGCAGTTCCGATCTGATCTCATCCTATAATGGTATCCTTCCATTAGTCTTCATCATGATGATGGTAATCAAGCTTATTTCTTCGAACGTCTCTAACGTTGCTAATATATGGTGCTTTACTAAATTACATACGCCTACGTATTTATAATTGTTGACTTCTTTTTCAGGCAAAGAAGTTCAGAAAAGATGGCGGTCCATACGAGACTCCTACACAAAGGCATTTCGTCAGGGGAAGTGTCCGCCACCGGAGCAGTGTTCGCCAGGCAGCCGACGTTACCAGTACCACAGGCAGATGTCATTCCTTCTGCGTGCTTTACAGAACAAGTGAGTTTCGTTAATTATTAGCTTCACCCTGCGATTTAGTCCGCGTTGGTTTCTTCTACAACTTTCATACAACCTTGCAATCCCCATTTAACCCCCTTCTAATTTCATTTTCGCGATAAGACATAGCCTAATCTTTGTCCAAAATCCAATCGGGTCAGCGGTCTTGACATGAAAACATAACATACAGAGTTACTTTCACATATATAATATTAGTATGGATTGTTCTTACTGATAATGAACACTACAAAATATTTTAGAAGTATCGTAAGTAATTTGTCCTCCTAAAAACAAATTCGTGTTAAATTAATCGGAAACAATTTGCGATTCCTCTACAAATACATTGTTGAAGGTAGGCAGGTTTTTTGTTGTACTTGACTGTATAACCTATCTAAAATACTTTCAACAGGTGCTAATGTCTTTTTCTTACTTTCCCAGAAAACCACGCTACTCTCAAGACAAATACGAATCGTTCTCCGAAATATCTAACTCGCCGCAACACCCTCCACCTGACGACATGCCGCGGATAAAAAACGAAATCTTCGACAAACCCCTGGACTTGAAAACCAAACCAGAAGCTCCCGAGAAACCAGTAACCCAAGACAAATGCAGCCAAGCCACACTAGAAGCAGACAAGAAGCTAGAAATTAAAATAGACGCCAATTCAATACTGCCAGATGACCATTTCGACGATGACAAACTTTTCATGAACTCATTATTGCCACTTTTCAAGAAGATGGACGACGACACTAGGTTGTTGTGCAGAATAGAAGTTCTGAAGATCATAAGGTACGCGCTGCAAGGTAACAAGTGTTTTGAGGCGTTGAAAATGGCTGAGGACAGTTTTTTTAAGAACAGAATCAGTGGAATTTTGACCAAAGAAGAGGTGGTCGATAGTACTATGAATTCAAAGGTGAACGATTCAAAGCTGTCCATGACCACAAGGTCTGCTGACGGAAGCCGGCCAATCAGGAAACGACGGGTGAGGATTTTTGGTTTATTCTATTTTAGTAGAGAGACAGTCGGTACATCCAGTTGTTTTAATACAAACAAATAACATTATAACCCATTAATATGTCTCCACATTTAGTTGTAATTTAAGCCTTGTTGAGACATGTTAGGACAACACTTTATACAAAATTGGCCTTATAATTTGTTACAGTAATCAATTTATTACGATATAATGTCATCAAACATTGCCTTGCTCAATTTTGTCATTATAATTTTGTAATTACTGTGGCTGAAATCTTTCTCTAGAGCATGACAAAACTTGGCTCTCATTCTGTATTTAGTAATTATTCTTTTCACCCATATTTGAAAATAATAATTATTCTTTAATATTGGTGTAGTAACTTTCTTACCGCGGCCGGCTGATATGTGGATCCATCCATTTTAACACTGGGTTCCAAATAACCTCTGATTACTTACGGATTCCGGAAAGCATGTAAAACAATGGGTTCCGATTATTGGCACTGAGTAATATTAGTCGTGAGATCTTAGAGGTTGTGGAGATTCCGGGGGTGACGTCATAAGTCGCGTCATCTTATCTCCCCACACAGTCACATCCTCTGCAATTGAAGGGGATCCTGGTACTAAACCGGGATAGCACTAGGAGTAATACAGAACAATTTAGTACTATACCTATACAAATATTAAATCCAGTAAAATAATAGCAACTCGCACAATTTCTCTGTGGATTCAGTTGCCAGCTGCGGTATTTCCGAATGGAAACGACTTAAGGACCTTTAAGAAAAGAGCATACTCATTTCTCAAAGGCCGGCAACGCATCTGCGAGCCCTCTGGTGTTGCAGTTGTCTACTAGACCCCCTTTTACTCCTAGGGAGTGGATCTTCCTTTATCTGTTCTTTAACTAGTCCGATCCACTGAGGATACGCAACTCCGAAGTGCCCTAGTTGCTATTGTCACACCCCCTATACCGTCCGTGACAGCAGTATCCGCATCTTTCTTTCTCTCCTTCCCACCTACCTTTATATCCTTTTTATCCATTCCTTTCCCCTACTCCTGTCTTCCTAAATAGAGGTAGTACCACGCTTGTAGCCGAATTGGGCCGGCACGCGGGCTACCAGTACCTCTTTCTCACATGAGAGCGGCGTGAACTGGCCGCAATGCTGTCACGTCAAGTGATGGTATTGATGTCGCGTTTCGTTCGGTTTGTGAGACTTCCCGGTGGCCTAAATTCGTCATTAAATACCGGCAACGCATCTGCTAGCCTTCTGGTCGTGAATTCTAGTCGTATCCATGGGTGTCGGTAGGCACTTAGGTGCCTGCTGCCTGCTCGTTTGTCCCTTATAACGCAAGAAAGAAGAAGATTGTGATACTAGTAGTAATTTCCAGCATCGAACCGCATCTATATGAAACCAATTGTCGGAATGGATATTTTCGAATCATTCCGACTGAAGAATATTCAAGAAACAACTATTCACAATTCTCTAAAAAACTGGAAACCATCACTTGGGTGAAACGTCTTCCGTTTGACCCTTGTTGTTTAATAAAATCTCCTAAAGACTATTACAGAAACACCTCCTAGTAAGCCCGCCAAAACAGCATAAGCTTTTCCAAAGACTATTTTGTACAAACAAAAAGACACACATTTTACAATGTTATATCTCGGTAAGGACCGTGTACAAAAATGTCTTTGGCAAAAAAAAATCTTGTAAAAGGCCTTTATTTTGAATAACAGACCAATACTTCAATACTATTTGTATGTCATAGATAAGATAGACAAATAAAAGATTATAATGTTTACAGTAATGATAATAATTGTAGCCTCGATAACTGAGCGATACAAGGCCTGAAACCTGTAAGTTGCGTTGTTCAACCCCAAATTTTTAAAGATTAAGTGGAAAGATAACGAGAATATTACGCATTATATTGTACTATAAATGTAGCTCAAAATATTCCTAACATTCTTAATTGGAAGAAAACAAAGTTCAATTACATAATCACGTAGAAAGAAAAGCCAAATATAAGCATAGTAAATTATTGCAATGAGCGCAAAGTGAGTCATTAATGCACGAGAGATTTACACGATTGCATTAATTACTCACATCAGCAAGGCGCGTAATCTACTTTTTCAACTATATCGCTGTTTATTTCCATTTATTAAATTTTTCTTGCAAAAATGGAGTATCAAAGTTTTACAACGGTATGCGCGCCATTTGTTTTTTTTTTTGCTTGGTGTTTCAGTCGATTTCAATTTTTAGACAATATTTTTTTGATCTAATGCATACAGTTTATATCAACATTTAATGGGAACGCTCTGTCGTAAATGTATATGAAAATAAAAAACGAAAATTCATACAACGTTTCCACACTATTTTGGGATTTTTTGCAGAAAATATTTTTCTGTGATCAGTTTTGCAGTAAATAATGACAAGATTACTGCACAGTTAAAAGAAAAATAATTTTGTATCCGTAACATCAAATAAATATACGCATTTTAGGAGCGGTCTACAGACCATTTCCAGTGTCGAATTTTTCACGTGTAAAAAAGTCACATGCATAGGTTACGGCGGCCTTAACTCGCGACATTCATACTCCATGACGTGAAATTACAATTGGGGTACAATTGACGGGGAGCACTCGATGTTTAATAAGCGCGCTGACATTACGACACGCCGTTCTTAGCATACGGGATGTCTCCACAGACCGCTCCTTGACAAATCAGTTGATAAGTTAACTGTGTGCTTTACTCTGTGAACTGTGAAGTGTCAGCTGTACGATCGGACGACGTTCAAGATGGTTCGTTAATTGCAATTTTTTCACGTTCTTATTTAGAGCTTTTTTTTACATTTAAACTTCAGGATAACGTAAAGAGATCTGTCTCTGACTATGTTAAAAAATCGTTCGATATTTAGTTCTACACATCATACCGAATTTATTTATCTATGTATAATCTTGACTGGCCCGTTGACGCAGTTGACAGTGATCCTGCCTTTCGCTCCGGGGTCGTGGGTTCGATTCCCGTCTCGAATCTGGGTGTATTATCTATATGTATTTATATAGATATTTAAATTAATATACAGTTGTGTATAACAGGCGTCTATTACCTATAACTGAGGTATTATGTTGCCTACCTTAGAAACAGACGACCGTGTGTCATATAGTCCAGTATATATTTATTTATTTATTAATCTTGTTCTAGTTAGCGTTCTTTCGGTCTAATACCAGGGTCTGCTTAAATTGCAGAGGATGTGGCAATGGGGCGAGTAGAGTAATAACAGAAAAAAATAGTTCAAAGTATACTTATTTCTAATATTTGCCACTTAATGGATCAATTGCCTTCTAAGCTCCAACCTCCAAGCCTTCCAAACAAATAACTCATGAAAACACTTATGATCACAATCACATGATGAACTTACTGAAACAATCTCTTTTCGTAGCGATCTTATCTATGCACTTGAGTATTTTTTGTAAACCAATGGGCAAATGGGCAGACGATTCACCGGAGGCTATCGATGCCCGTACGCAATTAAACTAATAGAGGACTCGCAGATGCATTACCGACGACATTTACTCATTTTTCAAAGGCCGGCAACGCATCTGCGGTCCCTCTGGTGGTGCAGTTGTCCAGGTGGGCGTCGGTAGTCACTTGGATGAAAGCCGGCTGCTCGTTTGCCCCTTATTATATAAAAAAAAAGAAAAAGACGACCTTTGCCAGATTAGTACAGATTAGACTCTGCTCTACTATCGTGAAATTCCTTGAGACTTATTAATTCGGAACAGTTGAGATGCAAACTCTATATAGTTGTTGAGTGAGACAAAACCACTCCTAAAAAATCGAAAATATTTGACATACCAGCTCAAGATATGATGATCATATAATCAAGGTATGATGGAGTTCTATATCTTTATTTTCAATTGTCCACTTTAAATCTTATATATATATAAGATAATACATACTTAATGATGTAAACATAAACGTCTTTGAGTTTTTCCGTACACCGGAAAGATAAAAATAAATAAATTAATTAAAACAATAGCTTAAACAAGTAGGTAACGTACGTAAGTAAGTAATTTAAAATAAAGTAGTTTCATATACAGATGAATGCTCAATAAGATGTATAACATAATTGGCATTCGTATTTAACACAATTTTGTACCGTTATCATGATAACTAACATTTTCATGTGGTCCGCTAATTTGTTAATAAAATACAATAACCTAACACATATTTAACACCTAATAGGGCGCTAACAGTCACATCGTGACTACAGTAAGGCATATGAATAAGTGATAATCAAAAGTCAATATGCAGCCAACTCCTTGACAATTTTCCCAACGTTTTTACCATCAGCCTTGTTTAATACAGCCAGTGTCACTGAACCAGTAAACGAATAAACATTATTATAAACAAGAGATTTTGATCTTGGCATACTTTGTAAGCAAACAAGCGCAGTAACTACTGTTAAGGGATTAAAAGAAACACTATTTTTTTGTAAGTTTGCAACTATCTTCAGCAAGTTTTTCGAATATCTTCAGTTTTTACGTTTCAATGTTCTTATTTGGTTTGAAATCATTTACTTTTGGGTATTGTAGAATTGTATAATTTACGTTTAGCTCAATCAAATATTGCGTACCTACAAAAGTGAAAACAACACTTTTACTTTTACATACGGCGGTGTCGGTAACGGTAATTATCGCGAGTTCAGTGGTTTCGTCCCATCTCAAAAAATGCTTAAAAGTTTTCCAATCAAAGACAGTAAAATATAATTAGAAGATTAAATTTCATACATGACACGCAAAAAAGTTATTTATAGAGTGAAGCATTATTTTGCGGTACCTATGTAGCAAGAAAAATTAAATAACTTTTCACAAATCTACATCCTACACAATCAACGCCGCCTGTATTGTGAGTGTGAGGTACACTTGTTTCAAAAGTCACTTTTATAAATATATATTTTTTGATGTTGGTCGTATTACAAACATTTGGCTTGTTTTTAATTCATCCTCGTGTTGCGACACGTGGTGTCTATGAGCGACCCGACTTAAGCGATGTTGCGTGTTATTTAATTACTCCTGCATGTCTCGTTGCCTGCTCTGCCGTTAAAAACAATTACTAATTAAATCGTAACATCACACCCATTATTTCAGTAACACGTGATTGCATGTGGTCAACTGTCGTCATTTGATGCTACTTCTTGTCTGTAAAAGCTGGTATGGAATCATGTGACACTGTCCTGTAATTAAATCCATAAGAGTCCCCTCGTGCGACTTTTACTCTTATTAACTTCAAGACAGATTAAAGAGGGATTTGTGACAGTCATGTGATTCTCTAATTAAACCCAATAAACATTTTATCATGTGAGTTTTGGAAGCGAGTTCCTTAACTCGGCGTGCAGTATATGGTAGGTGTTAATTGGGATAAATGGAACAAATCGAATATGAGTCATGCGCTTTGAGATTTTTTAAACTATTTTATGTCCATGTGGTCAATTTATCCCAAAACAAAATAATCGGAAAACACGGACAATTTTAAATAACGCCACAGCATTATAGTGTGTAATCTGTTTTGAAAAACAATATCTATAATAAAGTAACAATAGCGTCTTTAGAACCAACTAATGTACGAGCACCATACTGACGTAACGTTTGAATGTACTTGAATTACTTAACGTAAATTATCCTTATCTATATTTATTTTTTGCGAGGGTATATGCACTCTTACTATGCGGTTGAACCGATTTTATAAAATTTTATATCTGTGATCAAGTTGAATCGATACTCGGTTATTCAAAATTGAACCCACTAGAGGACAACCTACCAAAAAGTCTTGAATTGTGTGAACCATGAAATGCTAAAAAATTCATCCCCATATACAATACATGCAATAACAATATCGCATCATGAAAATAACATATTACGAGCCTCGTATCGCTTGACAGGTCTTGACAGGATTATTGTACTAGGCATTAAATTTATTGATAAATATACGTATATACATCCGCCATTTTATTATCTCGACACATTCAAACTCTTGAAAGATATATTTTGTATTAGTTTAAAAAAGCTGTTAACGAGGTGATTGATAATGCATTGTTTTAACCAGAGACAAGACTATTTCCTCCAGTATTGCTTAGTAACATCATAAATATATAATTGAACTACTCAATAATGCGATACATTGAAGAGTCCTTTACGATAAAAAACTGTTAACACCATCTAAGCGCCTATTATTACTGTTATAGCTTTATAAATTCACGATCAAGATAAGTTGCATATAATTTTTTAAATAATTTAATGAATATTAATTTTCTTATACCATCAGACTATGATGATTCAGTTTTTTACGTATATAATAATAATAATCGTTTATTTTCTGTTCTCATTACATTGTTAGATGCATAGTGTAGGGGCCACCTAGGAAGCATCGAAATACCTATAGTATATAATATCAAAAGCGTTATATACGTAAAAAAATTGTGCAAACACACATACTTGTATCTTATCTTTATCCCGGCCTTCGTTCGAGAGCTAACTGTGACCGCTGTCATTGTCATCCATCAGTATTCCATTTAATTGTTTGGTACGTGAATAGAATCTTATAAATCTTTGCCTTAATTATTTCTTGTGACAGACACCTTTCCTGTTATATATTTATAATTGAAAGCCGATTTTCATTCTCAATAGACTTCTCTCTTTCAAATCATAAGATGATCTGTAAAATCGATATCAAACACTCATCAGAGATCATTACGATAATTTTAATTATCTGGCATTCGTATGTCTATAGAATATATAGACTATTTAAGATTGTGGACAAACCTTTCTCAACAAGACAAATAGATGGTTTTAAACGGATAACTAAGCATAATAAAATTGAAACAAAAACTTTTATACGTGCTCATTTTTATGAGTCAAATAATGGGAATCTTTTGATTCCCATTATTTGAGCATTAATCGTTTAAAAATGCTCAAACTATTTCTTTACAAACTCGTTCTTTACAACAATGTTACAGTCTTTGCCACAATTGCCTGTAGTATACCTGTAATAGTTGAAACGTGCAGTCCATTTATAAAAGATGTATCTGAGCTAATTCCATGAGTTTTCCAGTTCTTTATCTTTTGGTGACAGAATTCTAATAATACTTGCTATGTAGGTCAATTGTATTTTTAAACCATCTACAAATCCCTTTGAATATACACGCAAAATTTTATCCAAGTCTATGCGGCGATTTAGGAGGTGTACGTTGACAAAAACTTGTGCAGAGGATCTTTATATACTTTAAACATTACGCTATTACTAAATACTGTACCTTTACGTGTTAAAACAACGAAAGCGCTTATAAAAATTGTTACACTTAAAAATTACTTAAAGAGCAATTATGTCCATAAAACAAACAAAGTTGTTTAACAAACAGAATACAGGCCCTGTCGTTAACTAACTTCAGCATTTTCTATAAAGTACGTGAATAATTATGTAAATCGTCCTTGTACACATCGAGAAATTTGCATTTATAAGAATTTCATAATCACTACCAATTATAACGTATTTTCCTTAAATATAAAAGATTATAATCACAATTCCATTGTACATGACAAAAGTTTTATTTTCTTACAAACCTTGTAGGTCATTAACGGATACATTATAAACTTGTATTATATGATACACGGAGATTATGATATTAAAGAAAAAATACTGATGTTGTCGAATACTATACGTCATCATAGCAAAATGTATTGTATTTAAATATTTTAACAATATATACAAATACAAATCTTTTTCATGTAAATAGTTATGTTGTATAGTAATTAAAGAGTTGAAATGTGGATCCTATGTTTCTTCTTCTTCTTTTTCGTTCCTTCAATGCTGACTATCCTCACGCGCATGATTAGCTTCTATCAATTGCTGTCAAATGTGGAGTGGACCGTACGGTGTATGCTGCCGCATAACGCCTTCTTGATGGTGTCAGACCAACGTGTAGGCACTCATTCCTCGTCTTGTCTCTCGGATGCTGTCAATTTTACCAAGAATAATCAGCTCCTCCTAACAGTGCTTTAGAGACCACATAATATGTCCGAAAAAGCTGAGGGTCCTTTTCGGCAAATCGTAGAGAGCCATGTGGTTATGTCTAGTTGCACATAAAGCATTCGACACCGTGAGCATTAACATAGGTATTGAAAAGCTTAGTAATTCATAGCCACATTTATTACTTTCCAGTAGTTCCTTGAAGAGTATCTAACAGATAAACCCAAACCCTTAACAATCACTATCCCAATGGATATTATATTAGTAGGACAGGGAGTTTCCAGGGAAGCATAATTGCACCGGTATTGTTCAAAAATTACATGAAGGGCCTAATCTTGTTAGTATTAAGTTAGTGGGCTAAGATAAAGTTTTATATTTTAAGCTGACTATTACAGAATCATTATAATTATGGCTACATAGCGATGTAATTCCATTTTATAAATACGATCGGTGTGGTAAAAGCAATAAATTCCAAACAACAGTCGAAAAAATGACAATTCTAGTATTCCGTTTGCAATCTAGTACAGTGGTAACAAATAACCTTTAAATGAAAGATACGAGGGAAGCGATTATTCCAAGGCTGCCATTAATCGCAATTTTAATATATTATATTTAGTAATTTTCAAATCCTTATTATGAAAAGGAAGAAAACAAACCCATTTTTATATGGAAGCATCGTGAAATTTGTGAATTACAAAGTAAATTAAGTTAGAAGATATACAATTTCAACAAAAATTGGATGAAAATATTCTTAACATTATTTTCTTTCCATATTTTTTAAAAGAAAGAAAAGAGAAAAATAATCCATACAACCAACATAAATTACTCTATAAAATAATACTAATTTATGTTTTAGCATTTATGTACTTTAAATTGAACGTATCGAAGTGCATCGCGTTCACGCAAAATTGTATCCAACTGATTAGAAAAGTAGAATCTAAAGTGGATGCTGCATAAAAATAACACTTGGACACGTGAGGGCAAGGGAGCAGTCAGCCCTAAACAGAAATGGCGTCCGTTTGGCGGCGCGAAGCAAGTAAACTACCAAGTGACGTGTTGGCTTTTATTGGGATCTCGTGCCGCCTCCTCGTGATAGTCATGTGATGCCACTTGTTCAAATGAAGCTGCGTCCAACCGACCAACATTCGGCCTGTTTGCACACAATCTTTGAGTTCGTTAGTGCTTATGTGCCACCATTAGTCGCCTAAGTGCGAACTCAGTTTAATTATTTCTGTGAAGAGCACATTATATTGTACTTATGTAAATATTTCGTGCAAATAATAAATTATTTTTAGGGAAACATTAACATAGTTCAATACAGTTTAGGTGCTTTTGACAACTTATATTTTAATTAGTTACTTGAAATTTATGGTGATTAGAATTAAATATTGATTTGATTTAGTAATATACAAATAAATATCGAATACAGAGTTTGAGTTATTCAATAGCGAACGTAATACAAACATTATATTATAATTCCCTAACGAATGGTACATTAACCATCGTAACTGGGAAGGGCAAAGCTCACAAGATTAAACACGACCGAAATTTATCTTCAATGCGGGCTGCGTTTTGTTGTGAT
>JANCMC010003772.1:99836-166186 GCA_024363005.1 Charaxes varanes | reverse complement strand
TATTAATAATTAATAGTAATTACCACAAAGTTATTTTATTTTAAAGAACACTAGAACTGCATGAACTATTTGGGCTCCAATTACTACTTCCCTGGAAGTTTTAGTGCTATTATTATGTAATTTTGGAAATAAATTAACAATATTACGTTATTGCACGTTGTTTTTATTGGTCTCAATGATCTAAGTGAATGAGCCCGGATATGTTTAAACATTGTTTTCATAGAAAACGACGACTTTGGTATATTTGCCGCCATGACAAGCACCAATGGAAATGCATCACACTGTTAGCGATGATGGATGGTGCATGTCGCTAATGCCGCCATTGCGATCAACCAATAGCCTATCATCTTATGTTATGATTATCATCGGGGCAATACTGATAGAGATTAGCACAGATTACAATGAGTCTTTTACGGAAGACAAACTTGATGAACGGCTTTTAAGCTCACATGTATGTCATATCGGAAGTGCCCAACTACTTTAAACTATCTTATAGATAAGAATAAGTAACAATAACTGAAATGGCTTCTTTAAATGAAAATATACTATATAACAGACCAAAAATAACAAAAATTATACCAGTTCGCTTTATTTAACTCGTATTTTACCTTCCAAATAAAGTAAGGTCAATGTGTACGCAGACTTGCGAAAGCGTTGAAATCTTTTCCTAGAAAATTTCAATGTTATGTTAAAATATATAATATTATATATGACCTACACTACCTTTTATTATGAATTAAAACTTTTTTATTCTAATATGGAAAGATGATATTTGACAGGAGTTTGTTGTTTATAGTAATAAATTTCTTAAAAATAATAATGAATTGCTGAAATTTAATTACGCACATTACTTTCGCACCACCGCACCAAAGTGAATAATTACTTTTTTCTATGTTCGTTCGTCAGGACAACATTGGTATAAAAAAAAATACAACAGGTATTTTTACATTTTCATAATATGAAAAGTAAATCAGTGATTTAATTTGAGTGAACATTGAATTGACATTTGAGAGAAGACAATGTGAGATCTTCAATATATTGACGGAACAAGGTGAAGCCTCATAAATGGTAAAACAAGTATTTCAGGAAATACGAAAACGCTTACAGAAAAGAAAATAAGGATATAAAATTCGCCGGTTCAGCTATATAGTCCACGCGCTACGTGGACTTGAGTATGCATAATGTGAGGACCGCATTCTGTGAATGGTCTTCAACTTAGAAAAGCTTTCAAATTACGATTCTGGGTGTTGCCAGGAGCCAATTTGGTCCATTTTTTTTACACCCCTCTCCTTTTAATATCAAGTGATTACACTGAAAACAGGCTTTGCAATCATTGTTTTAGTGGCCTCCAATCCTATTGTTTCTTGATTAAGCATACTCACTGAAAAAAAACAAGATTTGTTGCTAAAACTGCTCTGGCAGTAGTTGATCAGTCATTTACGACAAACGTACAGGGTACTGGGTACAATCTAACATAACCTTTTTCCTCAGAAACGCGTAATAAAACAAAGTTGAAGAGTTGAGTTGAATACATTTTTAATCAATCTTTATTTAAAAGTTTGCTAACAATTATATATGATAAAACTTATTTTTAATAAGTGTTAAAACATATGATTTAATTTAAAACGCATACTATCTAATAATAATCTATGACAACATTCAATTATTTTCATTTTCACCTGCTAATGGAATAAGTAATAAAGTTACATAAAACTAACACACACAAGAAAAACCAAGAATAATTTTAATCTCATTTATCTAAAAATTTATCATTAGAACAAAGTATATAGAATAATATTTTCGCATTGACTTCAGAGAAAAATATTTTAGAGAAAAAAAAATCGTTATTCTCGGGTAAAGACACGTTTATAACACTCATATTGTACCATATATTTAGTATCATTAAGGAAAAGCTTAATTTCAACCGCACCAGTGTGCAGTAGATTCAACATCTGGCACCCGATTGTGTTGTAGAAAACTTGATAGCTTTGTACTGGCATTTTGCCCCTCTCGTTCTGAGTCACTATTTGTCTTATATAATTTGCATCCTTCTCTCGCTACTCACGTGACTGTGTTTTATGAAAGGCATAGAGCGCAGCGACCAGTTGCAAAGAACCACGAAAGCGTTCGTTACCTTTAAATCTACACAGAGGATAGAGCACTCGGAGGGAGGGGGAGGAGGTCCAAAATTTTGGACGGCCCGCCATTCGCCGCATAGATATATGAGCACAATAATATGACTCACCGAACAGCGTTGTTGTAATGTATAAATACACAGTCACGTGCTTCTGCCGACAGGTAGGTACATGTCATTAAAATTATTCCATAAGTTCCGTTGCCGATGTCGAGATATACGAGTAAGGCATGTGGCTACTGGATGTTGTAACCGAATACCATTGTAATGTTCTAAGCAATTCTATAAATAACTTTCATGATACTAAAGTTGTTAATACTATGAAAAAACACGCCATAAAACATCACTCCAAAGCCAGCATCGCATCTGCGAGGCTCACAGATATTTATATAGGTAATAGTTAAAAAAATCTAATAATGTTTTGAGAGGATATATTTGTGTAACTAGAGTTTTCGTTAATGTGGCGCCTAACTGAAGGAGCGATTCCGTTGTAGAAAACCACATCAAGTAAAACTGTTTGCGTACTGCTGTTTGTGGTGACTGGTGTAACCAGGGGTCTTTGATGAGGGAGAGAGACAGGGTATATTATTAGCAATAATTATTATTACTATTTGTTTAATATTAATTTATACATCAATAAAAGTTACATTTCATATGCAAAACTCTAATAAGTTTATGCGGATATTTAGCTAACGCTAAACAAATTTCTGCCAATAGTTAACAATATTCTCCTGTCGCTTCAATTTCGTTTTTTTCAGAACGTCTTTCTTTAAATTCAAATTCAAATGATATTTTATTCAAGAAGACTTTTACAAGCTCTTTTGAATCGTCGAATAAGTGGTGTATAGTAAGTATTTTTTCATGAATCACGTTATTCCATCGAGTATAGGACTATAAAAAGAAATTCATATACCCACCTTCCAGCTCCATCATCAGATCCTAGATACCATCTAAGTACAAAGTACTCGTCAAGACGAATTTAACGAGCCCAATATTGATGCGGTTATACGTTTTATAATAGAGTTCCTCTGACAAGCTTACAGCTCCATCATCAGATTAACTTAATGTCATCATAATATGGCATTGTCACGTGATATACCTTTGTGCAAAATTTCACCTCAATAAGGCATCGGGAAGTGAGTCTAATTTAGCTTGTCAGTTTGATTACCGACAAACATTATAACTAAATAAATGTTCGTAAAATATCTAAAGTATTATTATGAGAAACATTTTTTTGATTATTTGGCAAAAAAGGAGACCTAATGGTAGCCGCCGGTGACGTGCTTCAGGCGCTTGCAAATATAACTAACTTGCGCATTGCTCATATTAGGAATGTGCATTTTGGAAGAAACATGTTAGCGTTAGCTAAATATAGACAAAACAATCGTTAGAACAACGCTCTATGTAGCAAGATATCGACAGAGTTCATGCACACTCTTGTTTATAAAGGGAAATCTAAATAAAATACTAAAAAGTTAAAATATATATATATTTTCCTTATTTTTCTTTGTAATAAATAATATAAATTACTAAATTCGTAACTGTACAGGTTACCTATTTATTCTATGCTATAAGCTTTGTAAGTTTATTGAGTGCGTTTATTACTTGTTTCATGATGAACCGCAAAAAAACAAAAACGGCGGACAAAAATAGACATCCTGGCGCGACTGCATCACCACACCACTCGATAGACACGCATACTACACTCTACTGGTTCTATAAGTATAAACAACTACTATATTTGTTTTATACTCCTTTCAGAATATTAAACTGGATCTCAGGCTAGAGGACAGGTGCCGGCTGCAAAAAGCAATATAATATTAAACTATATTTTGAACTAACATAATATTAGGCATACTAGGAAGAATGAAAGCAAAAATAAAACATTATTTTTGGACATGATAGAATACTTTAAAAATGGATCGGGCATTTAGCCTGTGGTGAAAATTGATTAACGAAAAAACAAATATAAATTTATTTACTTTTTACAAACTTTTGAAAAATGTATACAATATATTAAAACGTGTAGCAAAAATTTCCTTTACGGAGGAGAATGAAATTTGGCACAGTTACAATTTATATAGACGAGGATGTGCGAATTCTAATATTTTTTTTAAAATATGCATTACAAATATATTAAATTATTTTAAAAAAACCACACGCACACCAATGCCAAACTATTTACACACACATGTATATATTTTACTAGAGGAGTCTGTAAAAGCGTAGTCATGACAGCTATAACGATATAGTAATGTATTTCGTTTCTAATATAGCCGCTACACATGTATCGACAAGGCATTGCGAAAAAACTAGTTTAATAGACAACGACTTTTCATAAACACGTACGGATAAAATTCGCTCAGTTTGAACTCTACAGTTTTTTCGCAACGTTTCATCGAAACGTGTGTAGCGGAAAATTTTGCTAAGGGTTATTGTTAGAAATTAACGTAACGCATAACAAGCAAACATGAGCCTTTTAACTAATTGACGTGCAAACGAAATACGACCTTAGCGTGTCGAACCAATTTCTTGGTCGACTATACTAGTGGTAGTCATTACCTGCTTCTGTATATCCAACGATGATGAAGCAAATCACGGAAAGAGAGAGGATGATTGTCATGGAACCTGAAAAGAAAAGAGAAGAGAGATTATTAATACGTAGCAAAATGGAAAAAAAATAGGTAAATATGTAGCACAAGAGTTCCTTAACCAATACGAGTCGGTTTAATAAAGGAATTTATACGAATATTGAGTGTGCAAAAGACATCGTACCGCAAACTTTGTGATAAGGCTACGTTTAATGTCCTAAATACAATCACAAAAATCATTCATCTCGGAAATGAGAAGTTACAGATATTGCCATCCTCATTCCATTCTTGAGCGCGCAATGTATCGTGAACATTGGGAAGCAATCGTCAACAAACACGTGGCCCCAAATTCGTCTACAAACTTGATAAATTTAGAGCGGGTCGTGCTGTGAAAATCTTAAACAAAACTATGGATCTTTGATAAGTGCTTTGACAAGGCCGGATGTTTGTTTGTGTTGCTAAGTTTTTCTGGACCTACAATATTACTTAGAACAAAATCAAGGGTATTAATATGTTCTTTATTTATGTAAACGCTGTTTAAAACGCTCTACACGTGGCCCCAAATTCGTCTGCAAACTTGATAAATTTAGAGCGGGCCGCGCTGTGAGAACATTAAACAAAATTATGAATTGTTGATAATAGTGCTTTGAGTCAGCCGGATGTTTGTCTGTGTTGGCAAATTTTTCTATACCCATTACCTCGATGCGCCCTTTGGCTATGTTTTTTGCAACATATTCCGACTTAGCGGCTTTATTTTTATGTAATAATATCTTGTAGGTGCATCTATGCTCGCAAAATTTAACATTCATCTCTGCAAGTGGATTATATCAATGTCGGATGAGTGCCTTTTTTATTTCTCGAAAATACCTTATTTATAGACGTTCGGTTGTTTTTTAGGGTTCCATAAGGAATTCTTGTAGTTTCGCTCTGTCCGTTAGTCCGCAAGCAAGGCTTCTAAAATGTTGGAGACTATATTAGAGATTATATTAGAGACTTGAAATTTCCCATGTTGATACGATGTGCTAAAAACTCATTAAAAAAAAAGGAATAATATTTTCAGCGAAATCAGACGACTGTTGAAGCTATTTAACAAACACTTTTATCGCGTATCAAATACGGAACCTCAATTAAAGCATGTCTTGACACACTCACGACCACTTTATTTATATATTTGATATCACGTTGATTTGATGGTAAATTTATTAAAGAATAACAATCTAATAAACTCAGATTCCCAACAAAAAGTCAACTGAAATTTTTGGAAATAATCAAATTAAAATATGAGCTTAATTTACGAGCTTCCGAAAAAAGATTTTCAGTTATATACATATGCAAAAGCAAAAGGTCGCCTATTATGAAATCTCAAAAACCGCGGCACGTACAAAGATGAAATTTGGCAAGGAGGGGGCTGGATTAAGAAGATTTTCGCAAGTTTCGCACAGCCAGAGTCTATAGAGTAACGTAAGCTGCTCTATTTATGGCACAACGTCGTTGTATAAAGAATTTAAATTTTGTATATAGCTTTAAATAAGTATATAGTACGCAAATCTAAAGATTTATTAGCCGAATTTCGAGCACCCGGTGATCTCTAATTCTCATTCATACACACAGAAAACAACGACAAGCGAATTTCACCGGGCTAGCTAGTAATAGTATATAAAGATCTATCTTTTTAAATACTACATAGATGAAAGTAGTATTCTTTTGTTAAAATATATATTTTATATCTTTCAAACGTGACCAGAGTTTTTGAGAGAGCGTAGATTATATAGATTGAAGATCGCTTAGTACAGAGTGCACAGATTAAAAACCAACTTTATGTCTGTATTCTGTTTATGACTATATTCCAATAACATATATGTACTTGTCATCAGAAAAACCGAAGCACCTTGCAAGTTTATGTTAGTTAGTGTAAGGATTATCAGAAAAAGCTGTATATTTTAGGAATATATTTAAAAAAAAAACGGAAGTATTTTGTTTTGTTTGAGGATAAGAAAACTTCATTAGGTAAAGAAAGCACTGCACTCTTATAATATATGTAGAATAATGTATACTTCTAAATTAAACTCTAGGCTTCAAACTTAATACAAAATATAAAGCAGTGGAATATAGGTACCTAAAAGGCAACCTATTCAGTTACTGGTTTTCAGTAGGTACGTTATGGTGGTCGACAGCGACTGAGGATTCGAATTGTTAGTTATAATATTGTGAGTTATAATATTAGAATAATAATAGTTATAAATATTCTTTTTCTGATGAGACGAATATAATAAATAAATCTGTGTTAAGGTAGATTAATCAAGCATGTCGCGAGTAGCAGTTCCATAGTCTAAGGTCATCGCAAATTCCTCGCGCATTTGTCGTGTTCACTTTCATCAGGAATGCCGTTTGTGTTACCATATTCATGAACTACGATGAAAGGACGTAAACCTTGATTTTTAACACGCTTCTATTAGCATCGTGCGTATCTATCTTTTTTTTTAAATCTATGCATATAAACAACAATGAAGGGTCAGTTTGTAACGTCGATTTTGTTTTTACTAATTATATATAGTAGCCCACGCGGACGAAGTCGCAGGGTACATCTAGTTATACATATAAATCTTCATATTAAATAGTCATTCTGTGTTTTATTTCTTTGAATTATGATATCCGAAATATGATATATCAGATAGCAGTTCCTAATTTCCGACATTTCACTTTGAATGATTCTTTTTTATTTGAAAGCTGGTGCTTCCCGTGTGGTCCCGTTTCAGTTCTGACAGTTAGTTTGTAGCCGTCGCCATATAATGAGATGGCAATGATGTCGAGTTGGAAAGGTTACACCAAAGCAAACTAGATGGCGCTGTACGGATGACGACGACCGCAGTACAAACGCTGAATATCTCCATACAAACCAACTCACGCTACCGAAGTTTCTATTTACGATTACTATATATAGACCTTCCAACGAACAACTTACAGCGAGGCGCGGCCGCCAGGAACAACTCCAACTAGCCCCGACACGAAGATCTTCCTTTGAGGTGGTAGAGCATATCGACCTTCGCTCCCACCTTTAATTCCTCACCTAAACTTTCCATCTTGGTATGCCTTTCCACAAGTTTATTATTTTCATCAACTTACCAACTAGAGGATTGCGATTTAGGAGTTTTCAACCGACTTCAGAATAGAAGGAGGTTCTCAATCAGACTGTTTTTTATGTTTGTTACCTACCTCGGAACTTTTGACAGGGGAAACCGATTTTGATGATACGTTGTGGAAGTGGGTGTATAGGTACTAGTTAATATCTTTTTTGTTTTGCTTTATTCAGTAAAAGCTCAGTTAATAATATAAATATGAAAGTAAGTCTGTCTGTTTCGTGTTAACGACTAAATCGCTGAACCGATTTTGATGACCTTCGGTATTAAGATAGATTGTACCTTGGAGTCTACTTTGTATAGTGATTATGAAATTTGAAAGAAGTGAAGTAAGTAGGGGTTGAAAATTTTTATTAAGTATTATTGGTAATATACTTAATAATACGCAGACAAAGTCACGGGTGGAAGTAAGTAAAATCTGGCCATTGTTATTAATTAAAAGATAAAAGTTACGACAGTTAATATTAAAGGTAAGCTAAGTAAGTACTTAAGTTAATAAAAAGATAAAATATATAATATTAAAACAGCCGCCTGTAACTGCATACCTACCTATACCTATTCAAATTAGAGGTAGCGCCATGCTTGTAGCCGAATTGGGCCGGCGCGTCCCGGTACCAGTACCTCTTTCTCACATGAGATGGCGGGGAAAGGGGTAGGTTATAATCAAAATGTTACATCAGTCATGGGGAGGTCAATCGCGTTGCCACGTCACATGTCAAAATTTCGAAAAAGAGAAGTGTGTTTCAGATCACACGACTAAAATAAAACTTATTTAGCACCATCTATATGTATGTCAGAGGCAGATAGCTTAATTAGCCGTTCACTTAACAGCCTAGCCTTACTAAAAATATTGTGGTAGGTTTTGGAGTGGGGTGGAGTTCCATTGACGGAGCGCAGTTTTGAAGAAGTCTGCGCTGTTCTGGAAAGAGGAGGTGACAGCGTGGAACTATTGGTAGAACCCGCGCCTCAACTCGACGACCCTACGCCTCCGCCCTCCCTGGCATCACACCATCACCACGCTTTATACGGCAAGTGACAAGCAGAGAAGTATTTGCTATAATATTTTTTTTACATAACCAAAACAATTTAAATGTTATTATTTGGATTACATCGGCAATATCAATTTATTGATGTTATATTTATATAGGCCTTTTTGTTATTCCTCTCTTGGGAGCACGTTAATTCTCGAAAGTTGTAAAGCTGTAATTTTTGTACCCCCTCCCGTTGCTACTGTGTTTTGAGCATCTAGCATTTTGCGGCAATTATTGCAGTAATAGAATAATAAATTAAGAAAAAACTTGTTTTATGATAGTAATAAAGTAATTGTGTAAATAAAGTATAACTTTTAACGATTGGACAGGGATCTAAGTGCCTATTTAATTTTCGAATCCTTTATTTATTTTCTGTTTTTTGATATTTTCCAAAATTCCTTTAGAGGCAGTGCGTGCCCCAACAAAAAAACCCATATTTATATATTACTATCATATTATTATTTATCTTCAAAATATTAAAGAGTCATCGCATGCCTACTTTCTTCTTCTTGATCATCTCAAGTTCCATTTAATTATTAGCTTACCTCAGATATGTTTTCATATTTTGTAATAAATTTTATTTTCGTCATTTGGATTTCGTGTACATTTATCGTGCATTATCTTTTTTCTTTCATAGATTTTTAATTTTAAAAATGGTCCTAAAATACTTTATTACTGTAAATAATTATTTTGGTTCACAGAACCGGATACGGACAAATCGCCTTCATCGCCGACCCGAAGGAAATTGCCGAAAAATCCTCTGCAATTTATGCGGACACTGGTACTAGACCGTGATAACGCTGTATAGAAGAGTCAGCAATAAAAAGGAATAATTTGTTACAGAGGAATATCCACCAAGCTATACAAGTTATCAGGA
The DNA here is from genome assembly GCA_024363005.1 of Charaxes varanes. Classification (NCBI taxonomy): domain Eukaryota; kingdom Metazoa; phylum Arthropoda; class Insecta; order Lepidoptera; family Nymphalidae; genus Charaxes; species Charaxes varanes. Next base: position 156,416 of record JANCMC010003772.1, on the reverse strand, counting down.
GTCATTGTTACTAGAAACAACAGCACGATTCCCGAAATGATCATTATCATTTATCATTAATCCGTATCCCAACAAGCTATTACAAATACGGACTGCGTTGTTTGTATGTTTGGCGCACCGCCAGCGTCGGTATCAATTATCAGTCCCAGCGCTCGTACATTTTATCTAGGACATTCTCTTTGACCACAAATTTCAAAAACCATTTCCACAGTGCTGAAACAAACAAAGATGAGTATATATATTTATATTACAAGGAGCAAACGAGCAAGCAGCAGGCAGATGCGTAGCCCGTCTTTAATGACGAGTTTAGCCCACCTGGATGTCTCACAAATGGAGCGAAACGCAACAACAATACCATCACTTGACGTGACAACAATGCCGCCACTTCGCACCGATCTTATGTAAGAAAGAGGTACTGGTACCTGGACGCGCCGGCCCAATTCGGCTACAAGATTTGCTACCGCTAATTAGAAAGACAGGAGTAAGGGGATGGAGTAAAAGGATATAAAGGTAGATGGGGAGGACAGAAAGGATGCGGATACTACTGTCACGGACGGTATAAGAGAATTGACAATAGCAGCTAGGGTGCTCCGGAGTCGGGTACCTGTAGTGGATCGGACAGATAAAGGACGATCCACCGCCTGGGAGAAAAATCTCTTTATCTTCTTCCATCTTTAAGTTATGATTTCATTCGTGCTAGCAAAATTTCGCAACTAAGTTGTGGCTACGGTAATGTAAAGACAATAGTACAATATTTTGATTTCACTCTTTGTATTTATAATGTCAAGAGAGTTTGTATTTTGCAAACTGATTTAAACTTCATCTATTACAGCATAGACTTCAGCATTAATATAGAATTTATTTTCATTAAATTCCAGTACAAATGGTTGTTCTATACCAATAGGTAACAGAACTTCGCTCCTATCGTTTGGCTCACCGCCAACGTCGATATCAATTATCACTTTGTGTACTCCTGGTTCGCCAACATTTACCGATTTAGGCAGTGAAAATGGGACTGACCACAATAGGAAAGAACTAAAGAGGTGGCTAATAGAAAATACATACTATATACTGTTGAGGACTTCCTGCAAGATAAGTCTTACTAGAATTAAAATGGTATATCATCCAGTTGTAGAAAGACACGTTCACTCGTCGCTTATCAAATATTCAAGTGCCGTTATTTATTTTTTATTGTCAAGGAAATCCTTTAAGGATTACATTAGCTAACCTCAACATAACCTTTTTTTTATCGTTTTTGCACCTAATAATCCATGAAAATCAATTGCCCAAAATACCCACAACGTTTTAGTGACTACAAATTTAGCATCACAGGCTCCCCTACTGAGAGTAATGGACAATAGTTGTACAGATCAATGTTAACAGTCGTTTATTTGTTTTCGACGTGAAACATCTTAAGGGGCGGAACAGACTGTCTGTTGGCATGGCGAAGCGTCGCCACGGTATACGTCGCCACGAGCAAGTGATTATACCTTGCTTTCCCTACTCGGTCCGGCAGAGTGGAGACAATCCTTCATAGCTCGATTTGACGAGGATTCATGGCTACTGTGACCCCAAAAAAAACGCTTGTTCCGTTAACATTAAAACAAAAATAATGCACCGCTTTAAAAGCAATATTTTCCATGAAAATGAAAAGCTATAAATCTGTATGTCATTTCCAACGAATTAACTACTCGGCCAATTTGTATAAAGGGATTCGGGCGTAAATGCACACTCAATGCTTACATCGATTACCCATTCAATTTCTCTTCAGGTATTTATGCTTATGTATTTAGTCAATACGTGTATTCGTATTCGTTGTCTGTAATTGTATTCGTATTTATCTTTATATACGCAATCGACTGATAAGCTTTTCTCACCCCACTCCTCTTAAACCGCTGGACCAATTTGGATCAAGTAATGTGTGTATATTCCAAGGGGCTCGTAGATGGTTAGCTGAGAAATGGAACCCGATAGGTGGCGGTGCTGTAGTTATGTATCCAAAATTAGGTATGATTATCACTATAATTCAAAAATTTAATTAGAGGTATCGCCATGTTTGTAGCTGAATTGGGCCGGCGCGACAGGGTACCAGTATCTCTTTCTCACATGAGATCGGCGTGAAGTGGCAGCAATGCTGTCACGTCAAGTGATGGTATTGTTGTCGCGTTTCGTCTCTGCCTAGCCCGGACACGAAGATCTTCCTTTCCGGTGGTTGAGCATATAAGCCTTCGCTCCCACCTTTCATTCCTCGCTGAAAACCTTCCACCTTGAAGTGCCTTCCCACAAGTCTGTTATTTACTTTTGTATAATGTAAAGATGCAAAAATATAATTGTAACGTAGAACTTGAATCTTTATCTTCTGATCACTCAACTGATGAGTAATGCCTAATCAGTTGTCGTCAAGAATACGCCTTCTAGACGACAATACTAAATTAAGAATAGACATTGAAAACACTAAAAGATACCCGGACAAGTTGAGAGCGATACATAAAAAATATTCCTCAAAGGGATGTACTGGTATAACAATTAGCTAGGATTACTTTGAAATATGTGCTATTATGCTAGAATAGCAAAATATTCTTGTCTAGATAAACGGATGTCTATTTGAAATTCCGATTAAAAAGTTTTCTCATTTACTTGATTCAGTGAGCGTATTGGCGGAAGAGTAACAATCCGCAGATTAGGCTTTTCTCTGCTGTGCAACCGATTAAAGGGTTTTGCTGTGCACCGAGCTAGCTAATCCCTTAGAGTATGTTTCACCTGTTTTTATACCCTTATTTTCTACTGTTTCGATGCGGAATTGTGTACAGGAAAATGATGCCTGATCATAAGACAAAATTATATCCGTCATTAATTTAAACAATTAGGTAATTTTCCTAAACTGTAGTCTTAATTATGGTATGAAAGATTAACAACCACACGAACCCACATTTTTTTTGTGTTACAAGGAGTGAACGAGCAGGCAGCTAAGTGCTTACTGACGCCCAAAGACATCTTCACGACCAGGAGGCAAGTAGATGCGTTGCCAGCTTTTAATGACGAGTTTAGGCGACTAAGAAGTCCCACAATCTGAACGAAAGGCGACAACAATACTAGCACTTGACGTGACAGTACTGTCGCCACTTCACGCCGATCTTATGTAAGAAAGAGGCACTGGTACCCGGACGCCGGCCCAATTCAGCTATAAGCGTGGCGCTATCTCTCATTAGAAAGACAGAAGTAAGGGAAAGGGATAGAGTAAAAGGTTATAAAGGTAGATGGGGAGGAGAGAAAGGATGCGGATAGTACTGTCACTGAGTCCCAGTGTGGGGGGAGTGACCATTTAGTTGTGCCGTCGACGTCCGCGGTCAAAGACGTCGCTATGCCACTCGTCTTGTATCATCTGTCCGCAACATAAATGTAATAACATCATTTTAAATGTTAAACACCATTCATATTTAGCCTGTGGTGCAAACTGCAAAACTAGAAACAAATGAAAAACCATTCATAAAATCTAATTATTTTACAATATAAGTGACAATTATGCGGATCATTGACGGACCATTAACGTCGTGGCAAACCTTAGCTAGACACCATTAATGTTCATGAAATTGTAATTTGATCCGGTCGCTTTATACGTCCAAAGTTAAATACACTCGCATACAGCTCAAAATGGGTAGGATCGTTTAAAAAACAATTATAAATGAAATCAAGAAAGTCCATTTCGATCCGAAACCTGGAAAACAAATTATTTGATTACAAATCCCAAACGACTGTCGATTTTTCAGCTGAACAGTAAATTTTTCTATAAAGTATTTCGGGTAAGAATTGTGGGTCACCTATAAAAAAATGTATTAACGCTTTTTTCCCTTGAAGCCACCATTTTTTAGATATATTTAGTCTACTACTTAACATGTTTCTTTTATAAATTCTAATCCTCATTCGCACGAGAGCTTTTTTTAACGCGCGTTAAAAAAGCGTTCAAATAGTACATATGACCTCCCAAGTTTGTGTTCACACGGCAGCGCTTTTAAAACGCGACGCTTTTCTATCGAGCAATGATCTATTTTCGACACTAGACATATACGTATGTATTAGCTATATTTTTATATCGACGGCGCTTAAAAAGCGCCACGAAATTTTGGTGCAACGCTTTTTTAACTCTAGTCAGTGTTCTGTTTAACTATCTTTTACTTTATATATAGTTTTTATTGCTTTATCGTAGGTTCTGGATGAAAATGACAATAATCCGATATTCGAAATGTCGCCGTTCGAATATCGGGTGAAAGAGGACGCCGAGCCGGGAACGACGATCGCCTCTATAGTGGCCAAAGATGCTGATTCTGGGGAGTATGGAAAAATCACATATCTGCTCGATAGAGTTACTACACAGGTAAGGGGCCATGCATCCTTAAATTTTAGATTTCTTTGCGAATACGCGATGGGAGTATCTTTTTGAGACGACTTTTCCTCTGTCCATGTGTGTTGCACGACCAGAAGGCCAGCAGATGCGCTGCCGGCCCTTAATGACGAGTTTAGGCCACCGGGAAGTCTCACAAACCGCTATAATGAAGCTATGTCTGGCTCCGACATTATGATAACATCAGTGTATATATCTCATCTACATTTACTGAAATATAAAAGAAGACCACAGTTGTGTACTAACCAGTTTTATGTTTGAGTGAATAAATGTTTTATATACAAACACTGTAAGAAGATTGATACTAAAAAGTTATGGAAACCCAGTAACATCTGACACTTATCTATACGAATATATAAAGCTGAAGAATTTGTTTGCTTGTGTGGACGTGGTGTTTGGTGTTATTTTTACCTAATTCTACGTGGATGAAGTCGATGACACAGATAATTTGATATAAATAAGTGCACCCGGGAGGGGTTTTTTGGTTGGAATACTTTAATTTGCAAACGTGCACTCGAGTTTCCTCCAAATTTCTAATTGACATCAATCATTAACCTTGCTTGATATCAGTGTCAGATTTTTTAAACCCTCTTATAACCTCTATAGCCAAGAGATAATGGTTTCGGTTCGCTGTCGTACTTGATAGTCATACTTAATCTTCACAATAACCCAAATAATATTAATAAACTTTGGTCGATAAAGCCGGGAGCTAGTGATGATAATGCTGACAAAAACAGGAGCTACAAAGTTTTAATCTGAACCTATTTACGTAGGTACCATCATGATTTATCACGTTAAGCCTGCGCAGACAAGCGACGGTTTTGGCGTACTATTTGCTAAACTTCTTCAGACAGACTACTGCTACGATAAAAATATAAATGGAGTTTTTTAATTTTATTTTTATGTTACAAGGGGCAAACGAGCAGCCGGTAATTGACTACCGACGTCCATGGACATTTTTACCGTCAGAAGGCTTGCACATGCGTTGCCGTTGCCTTTATATTGAGGTTTAGATCTTTGACAAACCGAACAAAATGCGACTACAGTACCATCACTTAACGTGACAGCATTGCCGCCTCTTCAGGCCGATCTTATGTGAGAAAGAAATACTGACACTCGAACGCGCTGACCTAATTCCCATAATTTATTCTATCAGAATAATCCTTTTTATCAGGCACTTTATTTTTAAAAAAAAGGTATTTCCTTTATATTTGTTTATATTTGTAAATATGTATTTAACTTTTTCTTCTTGTCGTGTCGATGGCGCATCAAACAGTTGCGTTCCAGAACTTAGCCACGCGAACAGCATCCTCTGTGGCTCGCATCAGGTCCTCCTGCGTACAGGTAGCAGGATAGGAAGGGCACGATACTTAACTAAGTGACTTAAACAAACAGAACAAAACTCTTAATAAAGTCTTTTCTAAATCATCTTAGAGTAAAACTAAAACATTCTTGAATGAATAAGATCACACAAAAAATGAAAAAAATGTGTGCAGCTTCTTAGGAGTTCAGTTAAAGTAAGAAATTCATGTATCAAAATTAGGCCCAGAATCAAAATAACTTCAACAGTTGTTTTCAATTTCGCTAAAAAATATTTTCCTAATGAGTTTTCAGCATGTCCTACGAACAAATGCTAAAGGGGACCACCTTGTAGGCGGACAGACGGACGGATTTACCCAGCGAAACTATAAGAGTGCCTTGTACGGAACCCTAAAAAGCGAGTACAAAAACTGGTTTATCATTTTCACACCCGAGTAACCCGTAAGCGCGGATATGGTCGGTTGTGCCTTTGAATGAGTCCAGCGCACGGCAGTCAGCGCCGCGGTATTGTCCGTCACTCCGCGGTTATGCGCGGTGCTTTTACTGTCGTCTCAGGCGCCGTAGCGACGTCCGCAGACGTTATTTAGGGCTTCATTGTAACATTGACCATTCACGGACGTCGAGATTTGAACGGTGATAACCGGGGATCGACGCGACTGATGGCTTGTCACATTACCTCTTCTAAATGGTGATTTTAATTTGAATAATGTAACGCGAGACGTCCAATTTACGCCTTGCATTGTACCACAATTCTTCCCATCGGAGCGAGCCGTATATAAAGTGTTGGCAGCGTCATTAAAACGTACACAACGCTGAGGCATCGCTGATAATATCTTTAATTTATTCTAGTAGCACTGTTAATGAAACGAGCCATAAAAAAGCCTGTTTATCATAACAATTACGCATTAGATGTTATTTACGAACATTTCTTATGAACGGAACGTGTACGAAAGATCTCGTTAGTTTAAAAGCTTTTACGGTGACTTGAAAACTCATTTATCGTTAGGGCATTTCGAAACCCGTATTTAGTTCAGTCCAAGGCTTTCCTAGTAATGAAAGACTTGACTTTTAATATACTAAAAGTCGAGAGATCGCGACATCAATTTAAAGTTCGCGTCGACCGATGTTTATTGTCAAATTATCAAGCGAACACACATCATCAGAAGTGAATTGATTTTTCGTGGGCGTTCATCAATCTTTCTGACTTATTGATTTATGATTGCTTCGTGTATTGACAGACTATAATTAGAAAATACACGCACAGTCAAAAGTATGATAGAAAGTCGAAACATAATTTCAAGTCCCCTCATATGGAATTCAATGAGCGAATCTTATTAAATTTATTTGGTATTTATTAAACAAATCGTAATTTCGTACAAAATAAATTGTCATATATGTTACACCTGGAGCTGAAGAGTTTGTTTGTTTGTTTGCTGGAACCCGCTTATCTCAGTAAATATTTGTCCAACTTCAAAAATTATTTCAGTGTTGGATAGTAGTGCCTATTTATCAATGAAAGCTATTATCATCACGCTAAAATGTTATCTATTTTTTTAACATTATTTAACACGGACGAAGTTGCGGGCACAGCTAGTACATTATGTTGTAAATGGGCAAGATTTTAAAAAGGTGGCTGTTAATATTATCGCCGATTTTTTGATAGTTTGACTCTATAATCAATTTTGAATGAATGATAAATTTGTTAATTGATAATTACTTAAATATAATATGCATATGCATAAATGTACGTATGTCAAAAACAACTAAATGTTGTCGCAATTGCGTTGAATTTCGATGCAACGTTCCATTTGAATGAGCCTGTATTTTGATATATGTACCTATGACTGAGTCATGGATACGCGCGGCCGAGTACTGCTAGTTTGGGATAAAAAGGGAGGTCACCACTGTTGAATAACGCACAGAAATGTAGACTTTAATGAAAATAATTGTAAGCCCAAAATCACGTGCAAATAAAATCAGTTTGAATTAAATTCACACACCGTATTCTCGCATATTAACTCCACTCGTAAAATTCCGTCATGTTGAATAAGATCCGCGCGAGAGAGAAGGGTTGACGGTTAGAGAGGCCATATTAAAATGGGTGTTTACTGAGCAATATATTCAAATTATTTTATTTTAAAATTCACGAGCGCGCAATTCGTTTGCCATTTTGTTGTTATTTTATTGGATTTTTTATTTTATCTCGTTTATGCCTTGTTTCATTGCTTTATGATAAACTGGCTGCATTTCACAGATGTCTGAAGGGGTTATTCACACCAATTTATTTAATCAAAAGGACCCTCTTTGATTTTACTCATGTTAGATATACTAGAAGAAGAGGCACCCAAAGAGACGAATAATCCTTTGTACATAACTGAGATACAGAAGGATTACTAGAGGTATAATCCTAGGAGGTCGTAGTCATCAGTGACCGGCATTTCAGTCGATCGCTAGGTTAAGCAGTTCTTACCGCGACCGGGTGATAGATGGGTGACCCTTCCTAATACTGGTTTATATTTGATTAGGCCACGACCTTCTCCAGACTGCTATATTAAACATGGACGCCTGTTCTTAAATTAGACAACTTAATGCGTGTGTTATAGTGTTATGTGTCACAGACGCATGTTATACACAAATATTTTTTTATATTTTTATATAAATGCATACCTATCGATAATACACCCAGACTCGAAGCTGGAATCGAACCCATAACCCACGGAGCGGAAGCAGGGTCACTGCCAACAGCGCCAACAGGCCAGTCCCCACTCAACAAGTATATATCGGAAATCAGCTAAGTAATGACATCCTTACGCCGGAGCCAGACATAGCTCAAAGTGTTTATACATTTTTGTCCTTCAAGACTAAAAGTTCTACAAAACTTTGCGCAGCTACACAAAGTACCCGGCCACACGACATGATCATTCAAATGAAGCTATGTGTGGATCGGGCATTACAGAGGCATAACTTAATAACGGACGACCGTATTTAAATAAAAAATAGTATTCTATACGTGATTTGGTATGCATCATCGTGGGGGAAAAATGGAAATGCTGCAGTAGTGATTCAGCGTTGTTATCGACAACGGATATGATTGGATACGCTGATACTGAGAGCCGATAATGCTATTACAGTGCGATGTGACCAAACATGCAAATTGAACACATAGCAATAATATTTACGTATGTACGTTTAATTGACAAACCTCCTATCATAATGGATGACGACTACCTAATCTTGTAAACACGTGTTTCTGACCAGAAACAGAAGTTGGATTCACAGGAAATGATTAGATTACATTGGAAAATATGTAATTTTAGTAAGAGATCTTTGTAACTGGTATAATATATAAAATCGAAAGGTATATATACAAAATCTCGAAAACCGTGTGAAGTGTAGTCATAAAAATGGGCAGGGAGGTAGTTTATAGTTCTAAGACATCCCCTAAGGAGAGATTTTTTGACATGGCCGGATTAAAGAGGCCAACAAAGTCGCAGATAACAGTTACTTTGAGATACAATAGTGGAGACCTTATGTTTTGGAGATGATATGAATATATGAATCAAACATACTGATGATACTATATATCAAAGCCTAATCAGTACCTACAGTTATTTTATAAATAAAGCGATTGGAGTCTCTTAAATAACAATTATGTGGCTTCAGTTCAACATATTATCATCATGGCAAATATCCAACAAATATACTGAACTACTATAATCATTATAGTGTACAGGTAAGTGAGGGTAGTTGGTTTAAAGGTATAAAAACAATGACACGCAGGCGGACTGGGTCAGTCGTGTTGCACGCGTGGAATGGGTAACAGCTATGTAAACACATTGTGCCCATTGTTAATATCACACAATACAGTAAATATCATTACAATTTATTAAGATGACAATTAAGGACTAACCTGTGTGAACTGAGACGATATTTTCGAGTGATCTTCTTGATAAACCTTGCGGGCCTTCCTTCTTTCAGACATGAGTGTGGTGAGGCGATCCAGAGCTCGTGAATCCAGGGCTTCAGCGTTAGCCTTGATCAGACGACTGGTGTTCTCCCATTCCTCTGTCATAGTCCTCCAGGCCGAGGCTATGACAGAACCTGTATAATAAATTGAAAGTTTTAGGGTTGTTATAACAATCGAATATAGATAATTTTGTGACGTCAGACGACTGTAACGGCATACAAAGTGTTACTCAACTCGGGTGTTTATTACTTTCTCGAAGAGTTACAAAAGCTGTTGTAATGCTTATTTTTGTTTTATTTCGAGAAGAACAATTATAATTGTAATAAAAATCGCTGACACATATGCTAGGTGCGTACGATTTCCCGATGTTATTTTCTATAAATAAAGATGTTCTTAAATTTTTGTGTCAAAATATCTCGATCAGTAATTAAGGACTATAATCCATCCGACTTTGAAGTCACGCAGATATGTAAAAATGACCCCGTCTTCGAAAAAATTTTGGAAAACGATGCGATATGCGCCCTACTATAAATTAAGGTTTACTAATCACTTTTCGATCTACTTTTATCCTATTTACACTGCTTGAGAGTGCTCCAGTTCCGATCAGCGCAGTTCTATGTTTTATCAGCAATATTGGAGATATCGCATTGGGGCTACATCATTGCATTGATTTTTCTTTTTTAATATATATCTATAAAAAGTTAAATCACCTAATAATAAGTAAGCCAATATTTAAGCAGAAAGATATCTGGCGGGTCTATATATTTTTAAATCAGATAATTTTTAAGTGCGTTAACCGTTAGTAAACATAAATTTTTAACGCTTTAATTGGCTTTCTTGTTTGTATTATTGGTAAGTTTGACAATAAGTCCACTATTTATCCATTATCCAATTAGATTTAGCGCCAGGCTTGAAGTCCTTTTGGTCTGCACACGAATTGGGCCGGCGCGTCCGGGTACCAGTACCTCTTTCTCATATAAGGTTTTTTTTATGTTACAAGGGAACAGACGAGCAGGCAGCAGGCACCGAAGTGCCTACCGGCGCCCATGGACATCTGCACGACCAGAAAGCCAGCAGATGCCTGTGGGTCGCGACCCCCAGGGGGGTCGCGAGACTACTGAAAGGGGGTCGCAAAGATCTGATACTTTTCAATCATTACAAATAAAATTTTAAAATTAGTATACACAAAATAACTAAAAGAGACCCTGTTTTTCTTGATTATGTGATGTCACACCAAGGGTTAAGAACATGTGACAACCTGTGACAAGGTTGGGAGAGGGTTTAAACTGGTAAAATTCGTGTGACGTAAATTATGGATGAATGATTAAACTAAACGGTCCTTATTGAACGAAAAGCATTCTTTAAAATACTACGAAACGAAGGTTTTACATATTTTTTTTAATTACGCAATATTTGTAGGTTTTTTTTTAGGTTATCAGGAATACCAAAGCTTATAGAAGATTCCTGGAAATTACTAAAAATGAGCGTAATATTTACGGATTCGTTTGAACACAGAAATTAACAGGTATCGGTAGTATCTTTAATGTGTAGACAAATAAGCCGAAAATAGTCGAATCAGTAAATTCAGATAGACCTGTACAAGATCGTTTGAATTGCCAAATATTTTTAAAGCTTTCACTGATTCGGTAAATTTGAAAGAACCAGCCAGAAACTCGTAATTAAACGAGATAATTTTCGTCTTCGATTAATAAAATGATGCGGCAACAACAAATTAATAAATAAATATTAATTTGTTTATAAAATAGCTTAATTACTTCCATACGGTTTTCCGCAAAGGAAGTGTTTAAGGAAAAACCATTTAATGATACAGTTTCGTGGTCGCCCAATCAAATTATATGCTGTTATCATTTCCGCTTCACTATTAATATTGTATAACATCTTTATTTCCTTATACGTCCTCATGTAAACAACTTCTTTACTTCATACAGCGTTTTACCTCAGTTTAAATTTATTTAATAACTAGCTATACCCCGCGACTTTGTTCGCGTGGGCCACCCTTAACACTTAGCGGCTCAAATAATAGTTTACGACCGATTCTCAGATCTACCAAATACGTATAATAATATAAGAATCGGTCAAGCCGTTTCGTAGGGGTGTGGCGAGAAATACTTTGACGACGGAATTTCCGTTAAAATAATATTAACTTAATTTAAAAAAAAACCCCGATATTCCACTGGGGTATGTTCATGGAATTCAGTAAGTTTATCTGGCCAACCGGACTACGAAAAGGCTGGAAGATGTTGGTTGCTGTGTTGCCGACATATGGAGAAATGATTTCGCTGTTTTCTTGAAGGTTAGGTGCCTAAGGAGGCGTATCGGTTGGGTACCGCCGGAGCTATTATTATTACCTGAGAACACTGCCGATATTACAATAAGATTTCTTGAAGTCATCTACGGTGATGTTTCTAGCTGCGGCACATCGGGTGATGTACACGCACGCACTGTCAGAGTTCTTCATTCCCGGACTTACTGGTACGGATCTTGTGGGACACTCAGGGTCGCTTGCTACCAGCTCCGGAGGCTTTAAATGAAGGAATACATCAGCAACAATATTATGGTACGACGTCAACAGGGACGTAAGAGATTACGTCAAATCATTTTTATTTGTAAAAATAATCCATATAAATAAAAATGCTTTAGTTTTCTGGAGACCGATTGAAGTTAAGAAAGCTATAAGTTCCAGTGAATTCAGTCATTTTGTTAAATTTTCAGGGCTTTCATTATTTTGGACGGAACCTTAATTATTTAGCTAAAAGAAATATAGCCTATGTTATTCCCTGTAAAATTACGTAAGTACCAGTGAAAGTCGAGTCCAAATCGGTCCAGCCGTTTCGAAGGTTACCCGGAACAGAATGACAAACAAAAATGTTCTAACTTGCGTTTTTGCTATAGGTATCGTATGCTCAGTGGTCAGCAACGCGTGACTCGCGTGCCACAAAGAGAGTGACTTTTCTCTTTGTGGCCCGCGACTCTTCTATAATTGGCAATCTATTTCTTATAAACAAATAATAGTTATTTAAGAATATTACACGAGTGAAATGTTTTGTCGTGGTACACTATTTAGTAATTTTAACATTGCTTACATGTTTACCAACACAAATAGTAACTAAACACACGTTTACATAAAATTATTTTACAACTGTGGCCCGCCTACATCCATTCTTAAAAATGTGGCCCGTCGGCATCAAACGATATGGCCCTTGCCTGTCAAAAGAATGCCAACGCCTGGTAAATAGTACTTAGTACAAAAAAATAATTCCAAAATAGCAAACAGACCCTTCAATTTTATTAATTTGTACAGATTTATAGATTAGACACTGAGCGTGTAATGTTTGATACGTGCACTCAATGTCAGGTCGTTAATGAAAAGAAATTATCGAAATTGGCAAAGTCAGCGAAATTTGAAAGAAATGATTTAAGTTCGTTTTTTTTTTTCAAATTATAAACGACCGCCCAGTATCTGGTGTTGCCCCGCCATTAGCTAACGACATTTAAACGGATGGCACTATTTTGGAAAAGTATTCATTATTACGTTGGTACTTCGCATCGATGGTACTAAGTGCCTACTAATGTAAAAAGAATTAGTACGAAGTTTTTAAAGTGAAGTAAGCGTTATTCAATAATATTATAATAATAAAATTGGCACTGATCGAGAGACATACTGGTTCACTTACATATCTCTGGATCCTTACTTATTGTTCTTTAAGTGTACACCATATTAAATTCCAGCAATTTTCCCTCTAGCGGTTCCGTTTAGTAACATAATATATTTGACATAGAGACAGATATATGCTTCATATGTCTCTCTTTACATATTGTATTGTATACATAGAGGAGGGTAGTTGTTCATAAGAGTATAAATTACAGATACAATCGGGTAAGCGAGGAGTTGTGTTACGACCGTTGACTTGGTAACAACTATATAAGTACACTGTGATCAGTGCATACACCAATTTAGTGAGTTGTAATTACAATAAATATTTAATAATATTCATTCAAGTTGTCTCATTACTAAAGGTACCCTCAAACTTGCCCTCACATTCTCATCCGTAATAAAAATACGGCACACAAAATATTACATGTAATAAAATGCTTCATAAGCTGTTTAAATAAATTGGATACACAATGTGTTTTATAATATTTATTACACCGCTAACGCGCGGTAATCATAATAGATTAAATTACACGCCGGGGAAATAAGGAACAGCTTTTTGTTTTCGCACAAGTGTACAAAAGCCTTCCAGTTTTATCTACTTTTTTTTTAATCATCATTATCATCCGTTATCAATGAACCCTTATAGTTTTGCTCTGCCCGTACATTCGTCCGTCCATCCATCTACCCGTCCGTCCATCCATCCAGCCGTCCGTACGTCCGTTCATAGGTCTGTCCACCCGAAAGAATTTCAAAACTATTAGACGTAGAGACTTGAAATTTTCCATGTTGATAGAACAAGCTAAAAAACCACTAGGAAAATTATTTTCAACGAAATCGGCGAACAAATTTAAAAATTATTAATAAAGATACACGACATAAATTCTTTGCACATCTTAATTTTTCAAATTTTATTAACAAAGAAGGTGGTTTAAATCGTTTGTCATCTTCCATAACTAGGTTAACGAACACAGCAGTTGAAACCTAATAGAGAGGGATTTCTTAGCAATGCTCCACGGATTGGCCGTGCGGGTATCGAGTCCATCGCAGAGGAAGAAACCAGGGTAGTCTCTGGGACTAGTGACTCAAGTGTAGGTTTGAGAGATCCCTTTAACGTGTACACGAACACTCACCTCCCTCCAGGGAAGGTTATACGAACCTCCACCGTCCGTGTAACCTTCCCTGCCCAACCAGTTCCGATCTGATCTCATTCAATGATATCCTTCTATTGGTCTTCTTCACGGTGATGGTGATTAATCTTATTTCTTGAACGCCTCTAAGGTTGCTAATAGATGGCGCTTTACTAAATTACATCTAGGGCACAAAGGAGTCAAAACAAGACAAATCTACACATCTTATATCATACTTTGAGGTATGAAGATCATAATTTAACTTTCATACAATACAATTGGTGTATAAAAGTTTTTCTATACAGACATTAATAAATTCCACACCCAACAAGTTCCTGCGGCAAAGTAAACAATTTTAAGAGGAAAAATATTTGTTCGTTCAAATTTCTCAGAACCCCCGAATAAATATTTGTTTATTTTGATAAGATTGGGGGAAGCAATTCCTATCTACGTATTCTAAATAATATAAATGGATTAAAGTTATTTATTCATGTTTGACAGTACGAACCTTTCTGTTAGATAAAATATACACATTATATATTTTGGTATCCTGTCGTAGGCCAAAACTTATTTTTGATCCTAGAGAAGCCAAAAAGAGGGGTGTTTTATGTTTGACGTGTCTGTGGCATCATAGCTCCCGAACGGATGAAGCGATTTTAATTTATTTTTTTTAGTATTAAGAAGTTGACTTATGTGCGAGTGTTCTTAGACATGTTTGATGAAAATCGGTTGAGCCGTTTTAAAGTTTGGGGGAAGGGGGGGAATGGGGAACTCAAGTAAAAGATAGGAAGCGAACATATACGAGTGTGGTATCAAATGAAAAGGTTTGATTTGTGTTTTACAAAATTAAGTATTTGAAGAAGAGGTGTTTAATGTGTCTTCCGAAACACGGAGGAAGTCAGGTAATTTGAAAACCAGTCCTAAAATTGGTCACCCATCTATCGCCTTGCCGCGGTTAGAACTGCTTAACCTGACGATCGACTCATATGCTGGCCATATGATTAAGCTACGACCTCCCCGGCTTACCTGAATATACATTTCAAGAGATTCTTTTTTTTTTTTTTGAGTTCTTTTCACAAAATGAGATTTTGCCCACTGCGTGAGACAAAGTAACTTTTTGATTTTTTTTTATAAAGAGTCCCAACTACACTGTACTCTGTCTATTTCCCGCCCTTAAAAAGAGCCAGTGACAAACACTAGTCCAAAAAGGTCCAATTTCGAAATTCAACGTCAAAGAAAACACGTTCGGAAACGCGTATACAATCTAAATGGGAAAGATATTTTAGAAATGGATAACCATGTTTTTTTATTTTAATTATTTAATATTTAATGTATTATTGTATACGAAAATAAGTAATGCATTTATAATTAATACTGAATGCATAAGTATTCATAATATAATTTCCTGAATCATTCAGCCAACGGCAACGTACCGCCGGCTCTGCTAGTTTTTATTTTTATTTTAAAAAGGTATTAGGAATCATTTTTAGATATGTATAATATTCCCGTTTCCCCTTCTTCTAAACTTAAATTAAAAGCTCATGTCAGTAGTGCGTGAGACGATACCCCAGCGACGTCGAGGTTTGAACCAGGTCCTTGTGGATTTCAGTCCATCCCTTGCACCTATTTCGGCTCTTATAAGTATTCGCAAAATTGCACCAATGAAAGATTTAAGGAAAAATAATAATAATAATTAGACTGCCCCATTGGCGCAGTGGGCAGTGATCCTTCCTTCCGCTCCGGGAGTCGTAGGGGACATTCAGCAGTGGCTGACAGTTAAGTCTCGATTGTTTTGGTGAAATAAGAGGTGAAATCTGTACTGTGGTATGAGTCTATCCCTTCCTGTATTTGTCATAGTAGGTGTTAACCATGACTTTGTCGGCGTAAAATTAGGATAAATTTTAGTGTGGTTATATATAGCCTATAGCCTTCTTCTATACATGGGCTCTCTAAAACAGAAATAATTTTTCATATCGGACCAGTAGTTCCGGAGATTAGCGCGTTCAAGTAAACTGTGAGATAAATCAAAGATTAGGTTGAACGCAGATGTCAAGCTTAGGCAGTAAACAACGTTAGGCAGTAACAAACATTTTGAATGAATATTATTTATTTTAAAAATCTCTAATCAGCTATTACGGTGCATATAAATATAATCTGCATGTTAATTTACTTCACATCGCTTTAAAGCTCGAACCCGCATTCTAGATTTATATTTTTGATTGCAGTATTGACTTTTGATTTAAATAAAAATTAATTTCAACTTCACAAATCAAAATATAGATGCCATTTAATGAGTATGAAATATATGGTAATAGAATAAAACATGAAAAATAAAACAACAATCATTTGCCAGTCGAAAAACAATAAAAACTCGTATGTAAAAAAATGAGGTAGACAGAGTTCTTACATTTTCACAACTTAATTTTCAGACATTTTACTGCCTTAACGTATTAGAAAAATAAACATCTACTTTCATACAAAACTCAAACGCATAACCACTAAAGATAAAATGTGACGTTTCTATGTTAATAAGTCTTTGTACAGTGGAGCGCACACTGTTGGCGCATCGATGCCACGCTACCAGAATTAGGTATAAACATTACCGGCTGTTTATAAATAAATGTACTGTATGTAAGACAGTATATACAGTACTAGCTGTCTTCCGCGACTTTGTCCACGTAAAATTAATCTTGGGAGAGCCCTTAGACTTCCTTAATATGACTCTATCGAAAAATTCGTTCTTATCGGATGTCTATTAACTTCAAACCATCTCCTTGGAAAATTGCATCTTCGGCTTCGGCGGTTTTTGAAATTTCATGATAGGTTACGTTTCGCTTATATCTAGATTTTTTATATAATACAGGGTGCAAACGAGTAGGCGGTTCACATAAGTGACTACCGCACCACCAGAAGGCTAGCAGATGCGTTGCCGGCCTTTAACGATGAGATTAGGCAACCGGGAAGTCAAGTGAAGGAAAACCGAGAAAACCGGGAAGGAAAGTGGTACTGAAACCCGGACGCGCCGACCCAATTCGGCTGCAGTCCAAAAAGACTGCAAGCGCGGCACTACCTCTAATATATATATATTTTTTTAAAGAATATTAGGAATACTTTTTAGGTATGTCTAATATTCCCTTTTCCCCTCCTACTAAGCTTAAATAAGAAAAGAGCATACTCATTTCTCAAAGGCCGGCAACGCATCTGCGATCCCCCTGGTGTTGCAGTTGTCCATGGGCGGTAGTCACTTAAGAGTACCTCCTGCTCGTTTGCCCCTTTTTATATAAAAAAAAAGTATCAAAACCATCCGCTCTACCTACAAGGGCAGATCTCATAAAAATAATATTCCAGCATATATATTTAGATGTAAAGATATATATAAATGCAATCATATATGCCATAAAATATAAATGGATTACGTCTTATTTGATGATGTACCCTCCCACATTAAATAATATAGAAATACTGTATCTGACTCAAACTCTTAGTTGGTTACGTGCAAACCTTTAAAGAGAATTAGTGATACATCTGGAATATTTTACTCTCCTTCCTGGCGTTGTCCTGGTGTAGTACCAAGGTCTGTTTATATTGCAGAAGATGTGGCTGTGGGGCCAGTGTAGACGACCGACTGCCACCTGGCGCCAGCCCCGGAACCCCAACAATCGTTACAGTCTCACGACTAATACCACTCGGTGACGTCACTCGGGTCCCACTATTTCACGTGCCTTCCAAAACACGGAAGAGGTCGGATGTTTGAAAAACCAGCGTTAAAGTCAAAGTCAAAACCGTTTATTCATATAGACTTTTTTATAAACAGTTATGAATGTCATATTTATATTATAATTTTTTTAATCATTTAGTAGTTTGGTGATAAAATTTACGACTTAAAAGCTAAGTTTACAAGGGTGTCTCTCGCCTTGCACTGAGAAGAGTACGCAACAAACTCAGTCGGGTAATTTTTTGTTATCACCATTTTCACAATTTCATTAGAATCGATTACACATCTATCACCCAGTCGCGGTAAGAACTGCTTAACTTAGCGATCGACTCAAATGGCAGCTACTGATTAAGGTACGAACTCCGCAAATGGAATACTTTACTGAGCACAGTTATTTTCTATTTTGTTAAGAGATCTCCATATACTTTTTTTTATGTTATAAAGGGCAAACGAGCAGGCAGCTAAGTGCCTCCCGGCGCCCATGGACATCTGTACGACCAGGAGACTAGCAGATGCGTTGCCAGCCTTAATTGACGAGTTTAGGCCACCGGGAAGTCTCACAAACCGAATGAAACGCGACACCAATACTTACCAAGTACCGGTACGATAACGGCTGCGATCCGCCCGAGGCCAAACCAAAACTTGAGCAATATCAAAAAGAGGTAGGTTACAATGCTTATTTGACAGGCCCGTTGGCAGTGACCTCGCCATCCGCTCCGAGGGTTGTGGGTTCGATTCCCGCCCCGAGTCTGGGTGTATATATATATCTTATATATAAAATTTTCGTGTCACAATGTTTGTTACCGTACTCCTCCGAAACGGCTTGACCGATTTTTATGAAATTTTATATGCTTATTTAGTAGGTCTGAGAATCGGCTACTATCTATTTTTTATACTCCTAAGCGATAAGGGTGGCCCACGCGGACGATGTCGCGGGGTACAGCTAGTATATATATATTTAGTTTTGGTAATTAACTTAATACCTGTGTTATAACATAGGACCTGTATTAAGTTATCTACCTTAGGAACAGATGACCGTGTGTTGATGGTCCTATGTATGAATTTACTTACTAATATCATAAGGGTCAAAGTAACTCTGTTAAGTTTTCCCGCCTAAACAGCTGAACCAATTTTGATAGGTCTCGATATAGAAATAATGTTAAAGACTTAAGGCCGATCCTTTTATGATATAATAATTTTACGTACAGCACGCACGTCATAACGTCGTCAAATCTACATTTTAAAAATAATTTTTCGACTTTACTATTCTTTTACTTTTAAACCTTACCTGAAAGGGAATGCAAAAAAAGAAACAGAATGTAAAACGATTCAACGGTTTTAGAGTTTAAGCGAGACTAACGAACAACGATTGACTTATATTTCGATACCGCCTACATAAATTGCTGTAATCTCAAATTCCCAACTTCACAGGAGAGCATTACAATCATGTGAATTGAAATAAACACCTCATTATATAACACATTTGTATATACAATTATATATTCAACTATGACTATTACATTGTCGTATAAATTAATATAATAAAAAGTCACTATTATATTACAATGCAGTTGTTTGTAACGCTCTACTGTAAAGCTGGGAATTTGGGGTTCAACAACTCACGTGGCGCAGGTATCGATATATTTATATTGATTATTGTCCTTATATTTTCTTTTCTGAACTCTTGCTTTTAAACAAAGTTTAAAAAATATATTTCAGATTGACAAGTACAACGCGCTAACTCTTTCCTCTCTTGAGTTCAATCTTTTACAACCACTTTTGGATCGTCAAATATTGTAAACGCTACCACTGATTCAGAAAAGTTGAGCTACGAGAAGAATAAGCTAAAAACTCATTAGCCACTCTTTTAAAACAAATAGTTCAACAACTTTACCAATATATAGAATAGTAAAGATATAGCAAACTATGTAAGCTACCAGGAATTGAAGGTGAGCACCAACTAAACACATTTCTTAGACGTTGTTTGGGAACATGTCACGTACTCTGTCTCGTAAAGTTAGATTCAACAGCCACTTATTTTTACCACGGCTTTTCCAAGACTTATGGCTTCCCCTAGGCCTAAATTTATCATAGTAGCTACATACATGATGTTAAGAACTAAACACAGAACCAATTGTCTGTGGTATTAAATTAAAAAAATAGTACTATACTATTTGGTGAGTCAAGGGGCATAAACGCATACACATTCTCTTTCCACGAATTCAAGTAGAAATCGTAAGTTGCTACAACAACCATCACCAACACTATAAAAGTCTGTAGACCTTGACCGAGCTGAGGGTCAAGACACTCAAACACCCTTCAGGAAACTACAATCCACTTCATCAAGAACCATAAACCAGCAAGGTAACAATGCGTTCACTCGACAATAATTATTATAAAAAAAAACTAGACAGAGTGAGCCTCATATTTTGAGTCCTGTAAGTAATGGCGATTACATCCAAAACATCACAGAAGCCCTGAATGAACCCACGGTTTTTGAGGGTTCTGATGGGTTTTAATGCGATTATTCGACAGCGAATGCCATACTCCTTTTTTCTGGGAAATTCACAAACTCGAGTGTGTGACTTCCAGTGAACCGAGTGGAGCTCTTATCATCCACGGAATATAAGACCTCATCCTCATCGTCGACTGAGTCCTGCACCAAAGGTTCAAGAGTACCAAGCTCTTGGATAATGGACCGGGTTGCCTAAATGCATTTTTCAGCGAAAAAAAGGCCAGCGTCTGCTGAATCTACTAGTACAATTAAATAAACGCTTATTTATATTGTATATCATATTTAATACAATAATTAGCTCATGACATCTCTGTGTACTTACCGATACTTCGCACAACACAAACCAGATGTTTGAGTGACGTCATATTAAGTTAATTTTAGTTAATTTTTTAAGATTTATATCTCTATTAGGAATAATTATTAGAACTATATTTTTTTTTTAAGGTTAGTTAAAACATTTATATGTGTCTGTTTGTTCCGGGTAATATCCGCAACGGCTGAACGTGACCTTGAATGGTAGACAGCTGATTTTTCAAGGAACAACATACACTACATTATCTTTAGCTAAATAAATAGAGTTCCACACAAAGACGTAAAACCCCCACAATTTAACAAAATCACTGAAATTGGACAGAGTTGCGGGTAACAGCTTGGCATTTAAAAAAAAAATGAGGAATCTCTTTTTAAAACTGATTTATGCGTGTACAGGTAAGTTTGAGGTATGAAGGTAAGTTCGCTAAGATAACTTTACCACGCAAACTTATTTGGCTAACGACATTTAAAAGTGTTAAAAATTCGTTCGAGGTGCGGCGTTTTTCACCGAAGTATATCAGGCAACTTCGGGCCTCGTTATCGTTCAAAGCCGACGTTGTGAGTGTTCCCTGCGACTTCTTTACTAACAATAAATGCTTTGTCAAACTTCCTCCGTGCGACTGCGAGATAACCGCCTCGTGTTTGTTTCAAGATCTCGCCAGTTTTCCCAGTTTTAACTCCTTTTTAGATTCCACTAACTTCGTTTGACTTCGGCTAAAGGATTTTCCACTTCACAGGAGTTCTGCAACCGTGAGTCTGGATTGCAAAAGAATTTAACCTTAATTTTTTTGCAAAACTGACCACGACTTTGGTTTAGCGTTAGTTTATTGCGATGCCTAAATAAATTATTAATACCATAATCATGTCAGCTAATGTGGTGTGTACGTTATCTAGAGTGGTTTTATGTAAAGCAATTCTAAATAAAATTTAATAGTTCTATGTTTTAGTAATAAAAACAAAATTTTTATTTAGTGTCTTTTTATGTTACAAGGGGCAAACGAGGAGGCGGTAAGTGAATACAGACACCCATGGACTGCACCGTCAGAAAGCTCGCCGATGCTTAACCGGCCTTAAAATAGGGCCACTATAAGTCCCACAAACTGAGGAAAACGCGACAATAATATCATAATTTAATATGACACCATTGCCGCCATTTCACGCCAACCTTATGCAAGAAAGAGGTACCCGGACGCGCCTGCACAATTCATCACGGCTTCATAAAGTGTATTGTTCAAACAATAACCGTTGCTATAAATCATAATAATGTGTTTATGCAAATGTCAGCCCTAGGATTTCCAAACCATTAGACGTAGAGATTTAAAATTTTCCATATTGATATAACCGGCTAAAAACTCATTAGGAAAATTATTTTGAACAAAATCGAACAACAAATTTTGAAGATATTTAACAAATACGTTTATAGTGTATCATATACGGAACCTTTCTATATAAGAGCGTCTTGACACGCTCTTGGCCTTTTTTAATTTGATTTTATAGTTTTTTTTATTAAATCTGCACACTATTTTATCACAGTCTCGGGTGATATAATAATTATAACAAAAGACTGCCTCTCAGGCTAATAGGAATATAATAAAAGTGATTGGCCCCCCCCACGAAGAGTGCGATAATCAAAAACTAATTAGTTACCCCGACGACGGCTCGGCGCAAAAATCTCATTACTCGAGACGTAGATAACTTTGATTGTAATAAAAGAGTGACTTATAAAAGGAAAATAATATCATAGAGATGTTTTTAAAGTCAAAGGTCTCATAACGCTGTTGAGGAATTTAATTTCTTTATTGTTCCACGGGACGGTTTAACTTTCCGTTACATGGAACAATAAATTATTTCCTGTCATTGACTTGGATTGTAATAATAGAGTGATTTATAAAAGTAAAATAATATTATAAAGATATTTTGAAAGTAAAAGGTCTCATAACGCCGTTGAGGAATTTAATTATTTAATTTCTTTATTGTTCCTCGGGCAATATAACTTTTCGTTACAAGGAACAATAAATTCTTTCCTGTTATTAACTTGGATTGCAATAATAGAGTGATTTATAAAAGTAAAATATTATTATAAAGATGTTTTGAAAGTCAAAGGTCTCATAACGCCGTTGAGGAATTTAATTGTTTAATTTCTTTATTGTTCCTCGGGCAATATAACTTTTCGTTACAAGGAACAATAAATTCTTTCCTGTTATTGACTTGGATTGCAATAATAGAGTGATTTATAAAAGTAAAATAATATTATAAAGATTTTTTGAAAGTCAAAGGTCTCATAACGCCGTTGAGGAATTTAATTATTTAATTTCTTTATTGTTCTTCGGGTAGAATTAATAAAAAGTTTAAGTTTGATATCCTCTATCCCTTTCTAACTAAGCGTAGTCTGTTCAGAGTAAGTGAGATAGAAGTTCAGTGGGGTCAGCATAGATTTTTTAGAATACTATGTATTGGTGCGTTGTATTGAGTCTCTCCCAATACATACACAATAACTCAGCCGAGCCTTAAGCCTCTTAGTACATTGACTGCGATTAGAAAGCGTGACTGTCACTGAATTGATAAAAGATGTTCTCTTTTTTATGGTACTTTTAAACCTATGAAGATAGATACATGTAGTGTAGTGTATTTGTGAATATAATAATCTCATAGAGAGTAGAGAGAGATAATAAATTCATCATCAGATTTTGGATTACTTAGGTTTTATTTCATTGTCCCAAACAATAGCAGTTTAAAATTTTCGGTACTTACGTATTAACGCCTACGCAGCTACAGATATCGATACTACGTCACAGACTATAACAGGTTAGTGAAAAAAACACGTTCGACAGGCCAGGCTCTTGGCCCCTCTAATACGTAGTTACCAAATTTTCCCTTCCCGACGGCTTTTTTTCATTTGTTTTTACTATTTTAAGCATTCTTAAATTAATTTGTATTTGTGTGCGTTGTCCTTAAGGATCGGGCGAGCTGCCGTGGACAGGTTAGAGCGATAGTGGACAGAGGTTTTCACTGTAATATATTTAGGCAGGCACATTTAAGCTGGCAGAAATTCTGTTTGTTTTATAATATGTTAAAATTTGGCATGACTTTCATAATCCTTTACTTAATTTGGTATTGTTGAGTTTGCAATTATTGAGTTTAGATTAGTCTCGTTTTCAACTGATGACCAACTTTTTTAGAGGGTACGTTTATTTTTATTGAAATCGATTGATTTTGATTTCTTTTTTTATGTTACAAGGGGCAAACGAGCAGGCAGCAGGCACCTGAGTGCCTACCGACGCCCATGGATATATGCACGACCAAAAGGCTAACAGATGCGTTGCCGGCCTTTAATGACGAGTTTAGGCCACCGAGAAGTCTCACAAACCAAACGAAACGCGACAACAATACCACCACTTGACGTGACAGCATTGCCGCCACTTCAAGCCGATCTCATGTGAGAAAGAGGTACAGGTATCCGGACGTGCCGGCCAAATTCGGCAACAAACGTGGCAATACCTCTAATTAACATGTCTAAAATCGATATAGTGCATTCCTACAAAGGATAAATATGTCTAGAAAATCAGAGATATAAGTCGTGATTATCGACTGTTATTTCTTTAACCTAGCCGATAATTTTGGTGCTCTCGTGTAAGAGATCGTCCACAAGGGTCTTAATTTGCCTCGACTTGTAGTGCCCTTAGCTTTTCCCTATAACACGATTCGCTTGATGCTATCATTCCCACGCCGGAAGAAATGGCCAAAGAATTTAAGTTCGCGACTTTGGATTGTAGATGAATGTCGTTGTTTAACGCCGTGTCCTTGCAGTATAGAAATTCTGGTAAGAAATTCGGCCATGCCGCGTGCCTTCGCGGCATATGAAAATATGGGAAAGACAGGGACAAGTGTTTGGACAAGCAATACCAAGCTATTTACAAGAAGCGAAAGAACATCTATCACGAAAACTCGAAAACCCCGGGACATACAAAGATGTTATTCGACATGGAGGATAGTCTATAGTTAGTAGACATGACAATGTACGAAAGTACCATCTTTAAAATAAAAAAGGAATCATCAAAATTGGTTCACCCAGTCAAAAGTTCTGAGACAACAAACGTAAAAAAGAGAATACAGTCGAATTGAGTAACTCCTTTCTTAAAATCGGTTGATAACCGAAAAATAAAATGTAATGCGTTTTAGAATATAGTTAGTCGAAAGTATAGTGACTTTAATTTAAACGGCTGTCAGTGAAATGTAACGTATGTTTGATAAAAAAAATACCAAAAATTTAAATTACATGGAAGCGAAAGAACACTTATCACGAAAACTCTAAAACCGCGGGACGTACAAAGATGAAATTCGACATGGAGGATAGTCTATAGTTAGTAGACATGTGAGAATGGATATTTCGATAAGACAAAATTTAGGAGGTCTCAGGACTTCAATTTTTCGCGTACAAAGTTACGGGAAACGGCTAGAGTTTACATATTTGATCTCAAATGCCATCGGGCACCTTAGATAATGTACGTATAAGATCTAACAATCTATCCCTTGCCTGTGCCAGTGCTAATAAAATGTCCAATTCAGCGACGTTTTCACACAGCGTGTATAGACTGGACATAAACGGACGCAACTCGTGTAGCAATGTAGTTATAACACTGTGAAAAATATGATCCATTTGTAGATATGATGTACTGCAACACCCCTATAACACGGCACTCTCACTACGCCTTATTATTATTCTTATAAACATTCGGGCCGTACAAGCGTGTTTTACGAGAATAATCCTACAACGCGTTTCCTATTTTTATTCCAAATAAAACTATTTCTATAATTTGTAATGAATCTACCATGTTATAGGAGGGAATAAAGTATACAGATACATTATAAATAGACTGTAGGTATGTTTAAAGTTGGTGTTGTTTTTTAAAACATATATGACTAAACAATAAGATAAAACGTAACGCTGCAAACTCAAAATACTGCATTCATATTAATTCACTCTAAAATATGATGATAATCTTCCCTTCTTTTAAAAAAATTGACCTCAAATTTACAGAACTAGACCAAATTGAAATTGATCCACACGGGAATTATCATCTTTAAAATAAAAAAGGAATCATCAAAATTGGTTCACCCACTCAAAAGTTGTGAGGCAACAAACATAAAAAGAAAATACAGCCGCATTGAGAAACGCGGTTGATAACCGAAAAATAAAATCTAAAGTGACTTTAGTTCCGCTAACTGTTAATGAAATGTAACATATGTTTGATAAAATAAAAAAAAAAATTAAACTACACGCGTTTAAAAATTATACTTATACATATTGCTCATCTTCTGAATTTCGTTTAATTTTTCTCGCGCTTGAAGGTCTAGTACAACGAGTTCTTCAGTACTCATGGTAACATTAGCACCATTAAAAACCACCTAAAATATATAAAATCTATTAGATTTATATATTTATGTATTATATATATATAATAGTAGAAGGAGCAAGTGGGTAGAAAGTCCATCTGGTGTTATGTGGTCACCGTCGCCCATGGACCTTACCAACATAAGAAGTGCCGATGCGTTGCCTGCCTTGAAGGAACCTGTACATCCGACTTACGGAATGTAGCAAAGACTATCGGGGAAAGAAAAATGGGTTTGCTGCGTGTAGTTTGTATGCACCTAAAGACTGCCTTCGTACGCATTTTCTTCTGTTTCAAGATGGAGTAACAGGATTCTGGATTTCAAAAATACATACCTTTAATTGGCCCATTCAAAAAAATATGTTTATAAAAAAATTTATATATTTTTTAATTATCATATAGTGTCCCATTACTGGGCAAAGGCCTCCCCCTTTTCCAACCACACCTTCCTTTCAAAATTATGAAGATATTTTTTGGAATGGGCAATCCAACCAAATATCTTAATAATTTTAGCTGCAACTATATCACGTTTAAGAATAAAATATAGAAAGTCGTTTTTTTGAGGATTATATTAACCGATATAGCTCCTAATTCTTTTCCAGAAGTTTTTTTTCGATTCATTCAAAAACAGTAATAAATAGAGATCAGCGATTTACAGAATCAAAGTATCTTACTAGTACCGACATACCCTAAAAAGATGAACTAAATATTCTTCTGGGACCGATTATCTTAGCTTATTGCTCTCCACCCTTTAAATATGTGCTAGCGATTCTATTGCCATGTAAAAAAACTCTAATTGATTTTTTTTATCTTTATTTATTGTAAGGGACTTGATTCCTGTTATCACATCTTAATGAAATTCATATTTCAACGAATTCTTGGTGGTTTCCCATTTTTTATTTAATCGAACAGAAAGACAGAAGCAGACGGATATAAATTTAAAAAAGTAATGTAGAATTAAAAAGCCGCACACTATGCTTGGTCCTTTAATTGGCTGAGTGCAATGACCGCAATAACGAACCTTGGCTCTTTATAGCAACTCTATTGCAACTATTTGTAACTCTCAACATTTTTGAAAAGTTACCATTGGGAAAAACTACATTTTGTTTGCGTCTATGATACTATAACAACTCAAGATATTTCTGTAATTCTGTGAAATACTTTTGTATACATATATGATATTATTAAGAAGATTATAGATATAAATTGTTTAGGAAGTGTTACAGAATTAAATTACAAATTTTTAAGTAAGTATACATTCATTAATAATATTAACACAATAAATTAAAGATATTTACAATGCACTTAAATTTAAATAATAAGAACAAAACTATATACATAATCAAAAATAAAAGAAACTAATTCTAAATTAAACTAAAAAACATATTACATAATAAAAATAAAACTAAAATATAGAATTTAATACTGAGCATTGTTCTAGACGTATGTACGATGATAATTCAGCAGGGCCGAACTAAGATCTTATTAGTTACTGTTTGCCTCTTACCTACCCATCATTGAGCTATCGAACCTCATAAATTAACTGTAAAAAATGTAGGACTATAAGGTAACTGAATTGGCCCCAGAATGATATTTAATTCACCTTTTTAGGGCCATGTTGGTATTAGTAAGATATTTAATTCTGTAAATTTTAGGTCTCTATTTATCATCGTTTTTTAATAAATCGAAAAAAGCTAAAAATCTTAGAAAAATCGCGAGCAGAATTATTTGAATTCTGGATATGTTTTAGGAACTAATGATAGCTTTTAGGAAAAAATTAAGAGCTATTAGAAGTAATTTGAATTCTGCAAAAAAATAATTTTTAACTATGATCCAATTCATGAACACTTGTGAAAATATTTTTTTTGAATTCCTCATTAAAGTTTCTATAAAGTTATGTATACTTTTCATATCTAAAATCAATGTGCGCCATTGTGAAAAAAAAGCAAAGCAAATCTTCTAAGAAAGAGAATTTGTATGTGTTGTAATCTAGATAAGTGTCATTATTAAGGTTACATAGACGAGCAGGTAACAAGCGCGAATAACCTGTGAACGTATTGAGGTGTCAATTCCCCGTAGAAGATCAGTGGGCCACATTTTTGGCAGGTCACCGGGTGGTGATATTATATTAATCCATGTACATACTGATTGACTATATACATAGACTGATATAATACTATGTCTTATATCAATAGACAGATATATATTTTTTAGTATTTGTATGTATGTTACGCGATTATTCGACCATTTTTGAACCCATTTTGAGGATTCTTTTTTTGTTTAGTAGACCATACTTCAGAGGTGGTGCCATATAAATTTTATCAAAATCAATCGAGCGATTTTTGAGAAATCTATAAAATTTTAAAAGTTTATATACATAAACATCGATGATGTTAGAGTAGTGCGTTTAGTTCGCCGACCCATATATTACACATATATAGACAAAATACATCTACTTTCCTCTAAACATTTAAAAATAAAATATTTTCAAATAAAAAGAAAATCGACTTCAAAAAACACCTAGGAACTAAAAAGCAAATAATAATAATTAGTACTTTCACAGATTTAGTAGGTACCTACTCATGTGTTGAAGTCGGTACCATCTGCATCGGTTTAGCGTTGAACCTTTTTGGCTTGGTACGGACTTCAACGCTTCAGTGGGCATCAATTAATCGTATGAAAGTACTAACTATTTTTTGCTTTTTTTCTTTTTATTCTTCCAACTTAGTAGTAATAAGATATAGGTTCTTGCTAAATTTCCTGAATCTAGGTTAATGAAAAGTACCCTATAGATATTGGTTCAATTTGCAAATGTACGAGAAATATGACATAAGGGGCCATATCTTTTGATTGCGTACATTTAGAGGGTTGATATTTTTACAGCTTCAAAGAACTGTAGACACGTATTTGGTATTAATTTATTGTTATTATTATTATAAGGGCTCCTTTTATTGCTTTGGATGTATGGAACCGTAAAAGTACAGACTTAGAAATTAGTAGGAATAAATTCAAATAATTGTAGATGTGATTAATGGGACAGATAAAACAATGCTTTATTTTTGTTTCAGATATAGACATTTTGATAAAAAATGGAGTCGTGGCATCCCTTGAGCAATGCGGTGCATTGGTATATGCAGGAGTTGTCTGCAAGAGTGATAGCAAAGTCCGGTATTCCAGATGATAGACATCATCTTGGCAAGTTAACTTTACAAGGATTTAAGGACGCCCCAGAATTCATTTTGCAGGTATATTAATTTATTTATTAGTTATGTAACGTTAGAGGAATGAAAAGGTAAGAAAATGAAAAAAGAAAATTGTTGAACGCAAAAGATTATAAAGGAACATGAAAACGATGTAACGCAATAGAAAACTTATAAGAACTTTATTTAGTAGGACCAACATGCAGTTAAACGTCACACAAAAGAAAATCTCAAAAAAGGAAAACCTACAAATGATTTAGGAAAACAAAAGGAAGATAAGGAAGATATGAAAAAAGCTAAGAAATTGAGAAGGTAACAAAATGCTCAACAAAATTTCTAATAACGGCAATATTTGTCTTTGCAGCATTATCCCAGACTAGTATCAGGGTCCGCTTAGCTTGCAAAGGATGTGACAGTGGGGCGAATTAATATGCTCGATTGCCATCTGACATCATCCTCGGAATCTCACGACTAGTATCACTTAGCGGTATCCATATTGTTATGTGCATTCCGAAACACGGATGAGATCGGATGTTTAAAAAACAATGATAGAATTGGCATACATCTACCACCCGGCCGCGGTAAGAGTTATTTAGCCGGGTACGACTGAAATGCCGACTACTGAATCTGCAATTTCCTGAATGACAATATGACATTGTGTATTATTTCGTACAAGTTTAAATGGCATACAGGTGTATAGGGTGCAAACTAGGTCACTCATTAAATATAAACTATTGGGAAACGTTTGGGAGTTGTACAAAGCACCTCAAATTGTAGTTAATTGAAAGTTTTAACTGCTTCAGTTTTATTCTTTAGTTTTAGGGCTGTCATCAAATAAAAGTTATCATTCAACAATTACAAAACGTTTATAATAATCGAGCAAATTTGTTTGACACAAAATTTATTTTCATATATAAAACATAACTTATGATTATAATCTATACTTAATATAAAAGCTGAGGAGTTAGTTAGGTTGTTTGCTTGAACACGCTTTTTTCAGAAACTACTGTCCTGATTTGAAAAACTCGTTCAGTGTTAGATAGCCCATTTATCGAGAAAGGCTAAAAGCTATATATCATCACGCCAAAATTGTATCTAGTTTTTTCACTTAACTTTACGCGGACGAAATTTCGTTTAATAGCTGGTTTAGTATATTCATTTCACGTTTAGAATCAGAAATTTAAAGACCTGCTATTCGATAATAACGTCGTTTTAGCAATAAGGCCGCCTTTGCACTACCATATTAGCTATTGTTTAAGCTGTATATATCTATAATTGTTTTTTACCTTATCCTACCTATCCTAATAATACCTATCTATCTATTCCCTGTATTTAAAAGAAATCTGCTCTCCTGCGGGATTGTGAATTATACATCAAGACGTAAAGGTATTTCTGATATCTACAAGAGTTCCGTAAAAATTAGTGACGTCATTAAGAGCCAACGTGTTTTAACTAGTGGACCATGAAGGATTTTTAGCAATATGTTGAATTTTACAAACCTTTTTTCCTAAGGGCCCGCTATCATCCCTCGCCAGAGCGAATTTGCCAATGCCAATTATCCGCAAAAGATCCTTGTACACTTAATGCGCACTTACCTGCCTCTTCAATGGACATGTCCATTTAATCTCCTCACAATGGTGTTAAGATCAATAAATGTGGATTTGTTTGAATTTACAGTTATTCTGCCCTTTCGTAACTCGCGATGCGTGCGATGTTACACAAAAGATGTTGCGTTTGTATCAATAACATTTCCTTCTTAAGTGTTCTGTAAAAAATAACACAAGCGGCGCCCGTATTGCTTCATTTATACATATTTGGATTTCACATTTGATCCAGTACTTTTGAAGCTTGCTTTGTAGCTTGCGCGTATAGATTCTTGTACCAAATTTTGTCGTGAGATCCCGATTTGAGACGTTTTTAAAGCAAGTGAAATTGATTCTCATCATGAATTGTACCAAATCTTCTAAGAGCGGTAACAAACGGTTATAAAAACACACTTAATGTATCCTTCTTCACGCTTTAGGCGACAGAATGCTTCGGGTCTCCTGTCAGCGTTCTCTTCAATTATGTATGATACCGTTAATGTATTATTTAACACGATACCGGGTTTCGACACATTTCTTGGCAGGCACCCTGTAGCGTCCTTACAGTTAAGAGGCGGTCCAAGTTATAAGAGTCAAATATCTGTATATAGGACAATTAAACACACGGTCTGTTAACGAAGGCAATGTAATGTTTGTTTAATTTATAATATGTTTCCTTCCTAGCGTTATCCCGCTTTAGTACCAGGGTCCGCTTAGATTGCAGAGGATTTGGCTGTGGGGCGAGTTAAGATGACCGATTGCAATCTGACGTCATGGTGAACACAAATGTTATAAAACATTGTGCCTTCATCATGGTGCTTCCAAATCAAATAAGCATGACAACAAATTTTGAAACATAGGTTTATAATGTTCTTAAGTATATTAAAGACATTTACTATCAAAACAAACAAAAGTACCATCTATTGGTACCTACCCCCTAAATACCACCTGGCCGTTCTTATGATATTTAAAATGTCCCTGCATTTTAAGTCTCCCATACCTTTTACCATATTTATTTCAAAAATAATGTTGTAAAGGGCAATTTTCATCTGTGTAAAATGCACAACTTATCGAGTGTATTTAATTTGATTAAGAATTAATGTGGTTCCCCAAAATAGCTACATAAATAATCCATTATTTTTATGTAACACGCAAAAGATTATAATAGTTACTTACAGCTTATACACAATAGAGGTAGGAGCAAGGGGTATACTAGCAAAATCCCTAAACAACCTACTAAAAGACCTTGGCTTGTCAAGAACTATCATAAGTTCTTTACTATAAAGAACATCTAAAGCCGCACTAGTAGGATCATACCAGATTTGGCTAGGCAGGGGAGGGAACACTGGCAGTGAAGGTGTTAGTGATCACTATAAAGACACTCTTAAACCTACACCTGGGTCACAAGTCCTGGCCACTGCTATGGTTCTTTCCTCTGCAACACGATGGCCCCGGCACCCGCACTGAATGGAATGAATCCACAGAATGCTAAGAAATTTGTCTCTGTCTCTGGGTTATCCTTAGGATCCTTTTTTTACAGGTCTTTTAACGATCTATAAGTCTGTTCTATATTATTTTGATCTATTTCGTAAGGTTTAGCCAGCACATACATAGTAAAACAAAAAAATATTAATCATGTTACTAATATATCAAATTCTCAGGTTTTGTCTACTTTAATATGAATGTATTACACATATAAACCTTGAATTGCTCTGTTTATTGACGAAAATCACATTAAGATCTGGTTCATAATCTTAAAATCTACACATACATGGCTTCATTTTATACTATGTAAAGATGAAGAAGAGGCATGCACTTGACTGCAATCACACCTGATCACAGATGAGGCCTTTAATCCTTTAAATTAAGGCACTTCGTCATTCGAGGCAATGATTTCATGTTATTAAAATTATACGAAATTTAGCTTTTCAGAATTGGTTTTCAAGCTCACGAAGCATCGTATTATAAAGGGAGGTTTAGACCAAAGGAACGTAGAGCTGGAGCTAGAACAAGAGCATTCTCTCTAGACCTTTTAGTCGATCGTCTGATGTAAGTTGGCCTTTACGGAAGTCTAAAGTGTTCTGAGAGGTCATCGCTCAATATGGCGTTGAATTCATTTCATACAAATTCCCTCGTAAACAAATGATTCTCGGCGGACGTGGACTGGCGCTAAATTATTATGCAAATATCGTGAATAAACTCGTCTACGTGGAATAAAGATGTGTCGAAGTCGTGCGCAGTTCACCTTATGTGTTATAACTTGTGTCTTGAAAGCCTTTAGTCTCTAAAGCAGGGTTGTATCCAATTTTGTATGTACAGAATTAAAATAGGAGATTAGCTGGTTTGGACTTTTTGTAGAATTTGAATGCATTTTTAATTTGTACAAAAATGTGGCGAACAAGAGCTGAATGTTAAAATTTTTATTGAATTATAAAGGTAAGTATTCGATTATGGCATAAAAAATATCTCATCCGGGTCCTTGCAAGAATAAAACACTACTAGATAGTAAAAATGCGCTTTGTTATCTGCTTTCTGCTTTCGTACGTACTACCCTTATTACAAATTTTAATGATTGATAGTAATGTTTGGCTTTTATTACTGAAAAAAACTATTTTCTAAATCACCCTCATATTTAATTTTCTACTAATTTAGTTTCATGAAAGGTACGATAAGAAAATAGTTGAACTGATACTTAAAGGATACACAACGCCGGAGCTTTGCCACGGCCTTATGGATGTGATGATAGGAACCAAACAAAACCTGGGGTAGATTTAGGGGTAGGCTGAGAAGGCAAATATGCCTACAGCGGCGGATTTTAGGGGGCCGTAAATTTGGATCCCAATCATAATATATTATTATTCTTAAAAAAATACTATTTCTTCATGGAGAAAAAAAGTCTGGAATGTACAAGAGAAATTACGATATTCATGATATAAGATGTATATCTTATATTTATTATAATATAATATGATGAAGCGTGTATTAATCAACTAAGATATCTCGTGCTCATATTACAGTTGTCCGTATGCCAAATCTTTGTAGATTTGGCGTCGCTGTTTAAGGAACTGGGACGGCACGTATTGTGAGGAAGTTCCTGAATCTGAAGCCCTAACCACCGGTTGCTTGGGTCCTTGCCCCGCTGCCGGCAGACGTCTATTTTATATATATATATTTTTAAATGTTTTTATAATAATATTTAAAAATGTATGTAAGAGTAAGATATTTAAATAAATGATAGTAATAATTACATTATACTTTATGAAATTTTTAATAAATTAAAATTCACACGGTACCTTAAATTTTAGAAATATGCAATATATCAAGTACATAGATATAATTGGCGGCCAAAACAAGAACGATAAGTATATTTCGTAACTGTCCCATTTAAACCACAATAGCGATAGCATTTACCCGCAAAATTTATGTTACTTTTATTTGTACCACGCAGGTTAAATTTCAAAAGGTCGATTAAAAAGTAATACGTTATTTGTTAATGAGTAGGTAATTATCAAAAACATACAGAAAGCCTTTGAGAAGCTTTACCTACTTTTTTTACGAACATATTTATAACACAACCTGGCTGGACTAACGTCGATCCCGCTCTGGGAACAAGCAAGGCTAAGAAAGTTGTAAAAAATGTACGGTATTCTTATAGCAAACAAATGCCTTTTTGGGTGAAAGTATATTCACCTTTTCCTTAAAATATGGTTAAGGTGTCATTCGATTTGGAAATGCATGTAGATAGTGAAAAAACTGAAAATGCGCTCGCAAATATTACTAAAGTTATAATTAATAAATTAAAAAATTATAATTAAAAAATTAAAAAATCAAACAAAAAACAGAGTTTGTTATTTTACTTATATCTCAAAAACTATCAGAGATATTTCAAATTTGTAAAAAGGTTTAAAGAATAGAGGAAATTTCCTAAATAAAGTCTTGACAGTATGTCTTTATTATTTATAGTGATTATTTAAACTTGAACATAGACCACTACGTGCCAATTCCTCGGCAGCCATAGGTAGGAGTTCATACAGTCGCAACATTGGCCAACCTTTACGGGTTCATTCGTGCCACGTGGCCTGCCCATTCCCACTTGTGCTTTGCTGACTTCTTCCACATCCATTACCGAAGTGATAGATCAGAGTCGTTAGTGCGAGTTTTCTAACTCTTACGCGTTAGTAAAGTTTACTTAAATTTGTATGGAGTTTGCTAAGCGGTTAACCAAGATAAATTGAATTCTGTCCGCACGTAATTTAGACGTTCCTTCCCAACGCTTTGAGCCTCATGTTAAGTACCGCCCCTACCAACCTGGTAAAATTCCAGAGGAAGTTTAATATCCAGCTTAAATTTACATTATTGAGTATATAATACAAGGAAGAACTGTTTGATGTCAAAGTTATTTCATGCTACTCTCACAGACAATTTTTTGTTTTATATTTCTGTCAAATATGGTAAAAGAATGCAAAAAGTACATGCTGTGATTAAATGAGTAACATATGAAGAAGACTTTTTTAATGTAAAAATTATTTTATACCTCTCGTAGAGACCTAATTTTTTTGTATTACCAAAACTTTTCATTCAGATGACCAAGGAAGAAAATAGTAGTTGATGTGATGTTTAAACTTACATTATTGACTAAGATGGACTAACATATAAAGAAGAATATATACAGTTGTTTACAATAATTAATACAGTCGAAATTAAAGACGAAAGGAATACTGTACATAAGGTGGCAAAAGGGGATAAACTTATTTGATGGTACGCGCCCACACTACCCTATGTAGCTGCTGCTACATATCGAGATGGCAATGATGTCGAGTGGAAAAGGTTAAACCAAAGCAAACTAGATGGCGCTGTACGGATAACGATGACCGCAGTACAAACACTGAAAATCTCCATACAAACAGACTCACGCTAGCGAAGTTTCTACTTACGATTACTATATATAGCCTTTCCGACGAACAACTGTCGGCGAGGCGCGGCCGCCCCGGGCAACTCCAACTAGCCCGAACACGAAGATCTTCCTTTGCGGTGATTGAGCATATCGACCTTCGCTCCCACCTTTCATTCCTCGCCAAAATCTTTCAACCTTGGTGTGCATTCCCACACCTATATTGATTGGAAATAACGAAATAACCCGTGCCATCGTTCTGACATAAAAAGGAATTGACAACAAATAGTAAAAGTGCCTTTTTCACTTTGACTTCCATATATCTTACATAACGTAGCTCTACAAAGTGAATTTTATATTTTTGATTTGGGGAAAAATGACGTGGACATTTTCGAATACTTTTAAAATGTCCGACAATCTATATCCAGCTGCAGGGCCGATATATCCGGGAAAGTCGGTCACAATTCATGTCCACGGACGTCTGTTCCTAAGGTAGACAACTTAATGCCTGTGTTATAGCTAACAGACGCCTGTTATACACAAATATTTTTTTTAGATATATATAATACACCGATATTGTATAAGATATATATAATATACAATACACAGAGAGTAATGGATAATTAATAAATATTTAACCAACATTTTAAATGATTTCTAATGTAACGGGAACGGGGAACGGGAACGGAACAGGAAAGGGAACAGTAACGGGAACAGGAATAATATTTATATCTATACTTATATATAAAGCTGGAGCGTTTGTTGGTTTACTTGATCGTGCTAATCTCAGGAACTACTGGTCTAATTTGAGAAATTCTTGCAATGCTAGATAGCTCATTTATCTTGGAAGGTATATTAGGTAGGTTTGGTAGGCTATATATCAATACGCTAAAAATTTTCGCCCAATTCTACACGGACGAAACCGCGGGTAGCAACTAGATATAGGATAATTTAGTCAATAGTAAATAACAGAACAGCTTCTTAAGAACAAACCGTGATGTGTGCATGAATAAATTATGTATGTATGTATAACATACCTTGAGAATGTTTAAAATCTGTAGTTGAAAAAAACATAAATAATATACATTTCCATAAGATACTTACTAAACATCACAAGAAGCCGACAAATTGCTAATTACGACGCATACTTATCTTTGTGGCCATTTAAATGTCGTAAATGAAAAAAAAAAACGTTTTGCACACAATTGTATAAGTGCGTAGTGAATTATAGATAAAATAATTGCTAAGTGTAATGTGAAAAAAAATTAGTTCGTAAAAACCAAAAGTTCACGTCTCATATCCATTTTCAATAGAGTAGAATATAAGATTGGAATCCGCTTTTGAGTAAAGAATTATCTGCGTTAAGAGACTCTGCTCTTCTCCTGCATCATCGGCTCATCTTCCGGCATGCCAAATTTTCCCGCTTCCCCTCTTTTGATTGACCTTACAGGTTAGATCTAATGCGACAATATCCCAACCGAGCTTGGTTTCCACCTCCTTACAAATTTTTCCATCACAATACCGTTTAAATAGAATGTTCAATAAAGAAACATCTTTGTAACAAGGTCATTTTAACACTCATATATTTGAGTGAAACCTGTTTGAATCCGTATATCAATAATATAGCACTATTAAGAGTCTAATACTGAATAGAAAAAATATATCTTATTTTGTGCCACATACGAAGCAAGTTTCATTTTGAAACATGTTCTAACAAATACCTCCAGAAATTGCCACATTTATATAATAATAATAATAATAATAATAAACATTTATTTACCTTACAAAGCCTAAATATACTAGTAACAAACACAACGAAAAATATTGGCAACGAAACCAAGAAGTCATCAGACGATAATTTTTCAGAATATTGTTCATAGTTGTTTTTACATTTATAAACCAAATTTCTTAAATAAGATTCGTTATTGTGATTGTTTGTTATTTTGGTAATTATGCGATTTGGTTACTTTTCCCAAAAATGCATGTATATTTTGTTTGCGTTCTAATGAGTAATATTCCGTCTTGGGAGGCTGGGGAATATCACTCAGTAGATCACAAATAGAATTAGATGTGGAGATTTGAAATTTTCTATGTTGATAGGGCAATAGAGCATGGTAAAAACACATTAGGAAAATTGCTTTGAGCGAAATTGGACAACAACATTTGAAGTTATTCTATAAATACCTTTATCGCGTATCAGGTACGGAACCCTTCTATATAAGCGTGAATAACACGCTCTTGGCCACTTATTACCTTTCTAACTTATAGATTTTTATTCACCAATTTGAATTTGGAAATCAGTTTATACCTGGTTCATTATGCACGGAACATTGATGACAACAGTAAGCATATTGTATTTTTACAGAGTCTTAGCCAAATGTTGAGTAATGCGATCAAAACAAAGTGATGAATATATAAACGATTTTATCAGTAAATACCACTTATATTGACAGCAATATAATTTTAGTCGCATGCTTAGATTCCTGTATAAAATTATAACAGTTTTCTAATAGTTTTCTAAGTCCAATTGTCCTTGATAATTAGCCCACATTCGCGAGAGTTCTTTTTTACCGCGGGTTAAAAAACAGTTCAAATAGAACATATGAACTGCCAAGTTTATCTTCACATGACAGCGCAAAAGCGCTTTTTTATTGAGCAATTTTCTATTTTAAACGTTATACTTATAGGTATACGCTATATTTTTGTATGGAAGGCGGTAAAAAAGCGTCAAGCGCGATTTAGCACAATTTTTTTTTAACTCTCTTGTGAACGACGACTTAATTGAGAGAGACTACTGTTTACATGCTTACAGTAATACTTTAAAATCTTTAAAATCTATTCTTAAGCCAATCTTAGTAATAAAAATAGAGTTACAATTTATATATACGTAGATTGTTTTTATATGATACTGTTTTGCTCGATGAGGGGTCATCCTTATCCGTCACACAAATTTTACGTTTCTTTTTAATTTTCCCGTCTTTGTCACAGATTGACACATATTCGAAACCCTAGATCTGACATCACGTATTTGTCAATTTTAGCGTGTATTATAAATAATTAAAAGAGAACAGCAATTGCATTTTTTTATTTTAAATTATTATTATGACGTCACAAAGCTTTCGATCCCCCCCCTGCCTATTGTCACACAATGTTACACTTTGGTGACCTTTTGACACCTTACCACCCTTTCGATGTGTGACGTATTTTAAGGATGACCCGAAACAGGCATTTTTAACAAAAACATATAAGAGAAGACAATGTCTAAGGTGTAATAATTTAAAATGTTACTTTTGAGGAACTGAGTACGTTACCTAATATACTTAATGACTACAGATCTCGCAGCGAGACAAAATTTCTAATGCTTGAATAGCTCACAAAATATTAAAAAAAAACCTTTATAATTTTCTAATTTTCCACAAATGTGTACTTTATATATCCAGTCATGAAGTGATTCATAGGTGGAATTTTTTTCGCCTTCTAAAAATATTGTTGAGGTGTCATTCGATCGCAAAAATTAATAAAGTTATAAACTATTAACCAAAATAAAAAAAAGTCTGAGATTTGTTCTCTAACAATTATCGCGTTTGCAATATTAATATTCGAGCTACATGAAATTGCTACTTAACTAATGAATAAATTGAAAAATTGCGATAAAAATTTTGTGACCGGCAGATTCATATTCGTTAATCTCTTTTGCGAGTGCCTGAATTTTTTTCAAAATATAATTTTAATATTTACCATATTTGAATGATATTTTTGTGGAAGCGTGCGAAGGGGCGTGGCTTGCGTGGCCCGAGCACCCGTTTTCGGCCGTATTTCAACTCTTGGTAAAAATTATAAATATTAGTCCTACGATTCCGGTAGTCACAATTGTTTTTGAAAATTTCCTTCTCTTTTTGATTCTTTTTTAAGATTTGAAATGTCTTCAATAGCTTTTGAGATATAAGCAAAAAACCAAACCCCTTATTTTTCATTTAAATGTTTATAATTTTTGTAATTTTTGGGAGTGCATCTTCAGTTTTTTCTTTTTAGATACGACTCCTAGTCGAATGACACCTCAACTATATATTTAGGAGAAGGCGAAAAAAGTTCCACCCAAAAACAACTTTTTGACTAAACTAATATGATCCTATTAGAGGATTAAAACTCCTCCTTAACTCGTTAATGGTTTAATGAATTTGAGTATACTTTAAAGATTTTTTTATAAAGATTCGCTGAATGCAATTCTGTTTCTATCTCTAAGTATTATCTAATATCACTTTCTTCATTGAAATACAAGGCGTAAATATACTTTCCTGGTATCAAGTTACATCGTATATCACAATATCTCTACGAAGATTGTCCATAAAAAAGAGTTAACGAGATTTTTACAAGTTTTAGAAAATGTGTTTAAACCTGAGAATTTTCAATGGTTTTTGCTTTGTGCGACTCATCCCCCTAACAAACAACCACTCGTATTAGTCGGATTCCAATTTGCAAAGCGATCCAGTTGTAGGACTAAATTATGTCCAGGACTTACTGTCAGCGGTCTAACCTGACAATCTCCGTATATGGTGTAGTCGGATCGTAGGACGCCATGTTTAACGAGGGCATTGAGCAACGTTGTCGTGTGATTAAACTGCAAATCATCAGGCTTGTCATGGCTGTAATTTCCCAGGAACATTATCGTTATACTCTTCCGATTGTACGACGGTACCATAGCACTAAAAACGTTAGCACCTCTGCCTTCGAATACGTATCCGTTGCCGCCAACCAGAAAGTTGGGTCCAATGTCCCAGAAGCCTCTTTGTAAATGAGTTTGCTGCATGTGAAGAACTTGCTCTACGCACCTGAATCTCTGATTGCAGTAAGAGCCGGCTGAGTGGCCGATTATTACAAAGGATACTGGCAGTTGGAGGAAATCCTCGCCGTACGACTGCATAGCTTGCCACTCAGGTCGACGTAAGTACCAGGACTCCGTAATACCTTGAGAAAAATTATGGTATAAAAGTTGGGTATAAAATCTACTTGTAGTTGTTTACAAATACCTCCATTATTTTTTTCCTGAGAAATATGTAACAGGTTTTTAAACACGATATAGTATATACGTGTTTTCTGTACAAAATATTGTTATATTATATTATTTTATGTGGCGAAATGTTTTAGACGTGATAACGTCTTATAAAACACTGAACACCGGCGGCACGAACAAAAAAGTGTGACTCATTGTCACGTTCCACCTGAGCCAAGTGCGAGCGCGGAACAGGCGATAGAGAGACACGATCGAGCTAAGCATTCGGCGTTATCACGTAAAATTATTGTTCGTAAACCGACAACCAATTGTTTTTTCATTTCCTTTTAGTTTAAGCTTACGTGCTTACGTAATAAGATAACTTTTAAGTTAAAGACCCGTTCAATATTCGCTCCATTAAAAATAATACCTTTGATATGGCTAATAGTTCGTTCCCTCAACTAGCACTACTGCATTTTAGCATAGAATAGAAGATTGTTCTAAAGTGGGTGCGACAACAATGTAATAATTTTGTGGGTTTAATCCATATATCTACGTATTCTTTTATCGTGATTTGATTTGGCTTTGAAACGTTCCTTCTCACTATTTTTTTGCTCAGGAACATAGAAACATATTTTGCTTGCTGTTTAATAGTCTCTTATATGGTTTGAGCGTTCCATGTGTTAAATGATCGTTACAGTGTGGTTTTAGTACTATAAACCATAGTACTAAAGCCACAAACATATACAAAAATACTGTGGTCATTGCGGGAGACGTAACGTCATCGAAAGCTGAACGGATGTGTCTTGTTACAGCGCAATTTCATACTAGATGTCTCTAATTATTTGTTAGTTCCTTACAGAAGAACTTCGCAAGATCCTTATTTTTTACGTTTAGAAGTCGAAAATTGATTTATAGAAAACTATTTATAAATAATATTTACTTAAGAGTGGTGTTGCTTTTTTTTCGCCTAATTGCAGCAGGAATCGAATCGAATGTGTAAAGACATATCTAAGGTATTACCGATATTTCAAATAATATATTCCTTTTTCGTATTACTTGAATAATAGGATTAAATACTATTTTCTTAAGGAGGAGGAAAATTTGATTTGATACAATAGAGGGATTCACTTCTTCTCATAATGAATGCAAGACCCAATACTTCTATGACATTTTTCTCCTCTCAATATGCTTTAGTTTATATTATAGTGTTATACCAACAGATCTACGGTTTGTGTTTATATAAATATAATATAGGAAATATTATATGTATTCGTTTTTGATTTACGTCTACCTAGTCTGGTGTGCTCAGTTGTCGTATTTAAGACGAAGGCGCTCAGAGCTAGAACGAAGATTCTCGATAGTTTTACTTCTACGTTCGAAATGAAACGTCAAATGAAGGTTCGCGCTTCTATTTTACACGAATCGCCGTAACATCGAGGATTCGATACGTGCGAATTCTGATTTCATTCGTGCTAGCAATATTTAGCCACTAAGTTGTGTAAAACGGTAGCATTAATGTATCATTTAACCTTCGATTTCGAACATAAAATTAAGTAAAACTATCGAGAATGTTCGTGCTAGATTCTCCGTGCACCTTCTTCTTTCATCACTATGAAGGTATATTGCAAGCACAGCAGTAGAAGGTACATTGCATCACAAGCGGTCACGGTACTCATGCAAACACTGCAATCTTGTGACGCCTCCCTTCGGCTAGCCGAAATAATTCATGGTCAGTATTTAGGCCGGTCCATTTCGTTTTTCAGCTTTTAATTTATGTGAATAAAAATATGACAGTGCAAAGGCGGCCTTATTGCTAAAAGCAATCTCTGACAGACAACCTTATGGAATAGGAAAAGATGAGAACGAGAACGGGATAGTGCAAAAATTTTAAAAACAAATAAATAAAAATAATACTTAGACTGTACATACTACTAAATATATATTAAAATTTAATCTATTTATAACGACTACGTACCACGATAATGAATTTTGATTTGTTGATATTTCGATCCAGTTAAATCCAGTATAAATAGATCATAATGTTATTAGACCACGAAGATTTAAGTTTAAAATCTTTAATTGTTTATTTATATAGACTTTTCACTTTACAGTATCTATGGTAGTCTGCAATCATTATTATATAATTTGGTGATAAAATTTATGATTTAAAAGCTAAGTCTGCGAAGGTTCCAACGCGCCGGCACTGAGAAGAGCCCACAACAAACTCATTATTAGCTTTGGTCGCATTATATTGGATATGACAAGTTACATATTGTAGTAGTTATATACAGTACAGTATTCTTTAAATGCACAACAAAATAGTGCATTCAGTTTACACCTGGTTACCACTTTTACTAAGTCCACATATAGATAAAGCTTGTTGTTCGGACCCGTCAGAGGTTGTCCTTTCCGAACATTGGGTTACTTAATCTTCAGTACATTTTGTTATCCTATAATATTTTTCCCATTCCTGTCACCGTTCCCGATCCCTTCTTAAATTTCCTAATTTTCCGCCGAATTTGCGTAATCGGTCCAGCCGGTCACGCTGCTGTCATCAAGGGAAATTGGTATTTATTTACTTATATGTGTATGTATGTATATGTACGTTATAAGTGATTGATATAGTTAGGTTATGAATAATATCAAAAATGAATAAAGAAAGCCTAAGCATAATATAAACGCAAATAAACAAAGCCAAACTCTTTCCTTAAAACCCGGCAACGTATCTGTAAGCGTTCTGGTGTTGAAGTTGTCCATGGGCAACAGGAGTCGCTCAATTGAACCGCCTGCTCGTTTGCCTCTTGATATTATATCTTCTTCTTCTTCTTCTAAGCGTTATCCCGGTCATGCACCACGGTCCGTGTAGTTTGCAGATGTAGCTGTGGGGCGAGTTAAGATGACCGATTGGCATTTGACGTAATCCTCGGCAGTACTTTAAATTAAATTATACTATCTCGTAACCACAGGAAGATGGGGTTAACAACATCTAATTTAAATATTTTTAGCGCATCATAACGTATTATTTACTTATTTATTATTTTCCCGGATTGTTTGTTTTTTTCTCTTTCAATGAAAGCTCACAATCGGATGAAATATCAGATTGCCTCGAACGTTTGGTTTGTATGAAAATAATTATGCAATATAAACGAAAATAAACTCACCGTGGACTTCAAAAGCCAGTTTTTTTGTCAGTGACGGTTAGATATTTAATTTTAATACATATAAATATGTTCACTCACTCCTCCATAACTTTAGCGATGTACGGCAGATGCATCTCAATCGAGTGCTCGTCTTCGTCGGTTTGTACGTCCATCCACTCGAACTGCCGCGTCGCCTCTAACTCTGCATAGACTGTGTTTAAATATCGTTACTATATATACATATATACTTACAATTTATATATCGCACGCTAAAGTGACCTAACGCAAAGAAGCAAATTTTTGGGAAATCGCAAAAAAATTTTTTGTCATTTACAACTTATTCCTCTTATAATTCGATAAAAAGGCATTATAGTAACAAATTACATGTATGTATATTAATGTAAAGATAAATAATACCAAAACGGTAAAGTCATTGGGCACTCACTTTGTTTGTCTATGGTTAGATCGTATA
The DNA here is from genome assembly GCA_024363005.1 of Charaxes varanes. NCBI lineage: Eukaryota > Metazoa > Arthropoda > Insecta > Lepidoptera > Nymphalidae > Charaxes > Charaxes varanes. The sequence continues at coordinate 111,716 of JANCMC010003772.1, read as the reverse complement.
GCGGGGTCTGGTACTTGTCTAAAGATGAGAGCGCGCAGCCTCCGAGACGGACGTGATGAGAGGGGCCGAGGATAAAGATGCGTTTCCTGAAATTAATTACACAATTTGATATGTATCTTCAATTGGAGAAATACTGTTTAAACTTCACCACATTTCACCCATCCAACCTCGATATCGAGAGATACACAAATTGCTATCTACAATATCTCTCGACTCACTACCCAAGTCAATATAAGCCAAAAATCTACAAGTACAGACCAGATTGCCTTGGTGTGCTGTTTGTGAAGATCAGTACCCATAGGTAGTGCAGTAGTCATCTCGTCTTCTAGCTTATCAGCCAAGATGCTTTAATACTAAGCTGATGGTTGTAAGGGCTTTATAACTCTTCCATCGGCGAATAATTTAAGTAGAGGTAGCGCCACGCTTGTAGCCGAATTGGGCCGGCGCGTCCGGGTACCAGTACGTATTGAAGCAAGCACACGTTTGGAGAAATGCACTTGATGGTAAGCGTTCATGATGTTTATTTGTGTTTTAAAGTTACTTTCATTGTCGCTTAACTGTATTCAAGACTAGCAATTACTCGCAACATTGTTGTTGCGATGCATTGAATTCAATGATATTCATTGATTTTGAGAATTTAAAGGGAACTTAAAAAATCTTCTTTCTTTTTCCTTATTCTTCCTTTATTCGCTTCCTTAATTCGAATGCTGAGCATAAGCTGGGTCCATAACCGATGATGTTCATGCGTCGGTATTAAGTAGATCTTAATTTTGTCCGTCAAACACAAAAATATCAGCTTACTGGTTCATGTCAGTCATGATCGATACTTTTTCCTTCAAGTGCAAGCGAAGAAGGAAAGCATGGCGTGGGTAGACGAATGAAGTCGTGGCTTATAAACATCCGACAAAGGACCGGGATAGACAGCGTCGTCCAACTATTTCATTTGGTCAGAGGCTGGATTTTGGAAGATGACGGCCAACCTCCAATTATAGAAAGACACACGAAGATGAAGAAGGATGTTAATGTTAATTAAATGATGTGTATATATAAGAGAAAGGTCAACTTACTGTAAATCTCGAAAACGGCGGGAGGTACAATGATGAAATTTGACAGAGAGTTAGTTTATACTTAGTAGACATCCGTTAACAACGCATTTTTGGATAGGGCCAGTTTAAGGCCTATGGGCTCTCGCGAGTTTAAGTGGACGCAGTTGCGTGAAACAACTAGTTCCTTATATATCAGTTAACTTTCGATGAACTCCTCGGAATTAATGCATTTTCGTAGATACACCGTAACAGACAGATACACGACACAGAAAAAAATGTTTTTTGCTTTAATTACCAAATATACGAGCATGCATTTAGTATATGAAATTTATTTCGACGGTACAAACAGACACTGTTATTTATTTGCATAGAAATACTTCGACATGGCACCATACGTGAAGGTTGCGTGGTCATAAACACTATAGTGAAATTAGGGTTGTCACATCGGATATTTGTATAAATAAACTATCTGCACCCCGCGACTCTGTCCGCATGGGCCACCCTTATCACTTAGGAGTATGAAAAATAGATGTTGACCGATTCTCAACCCTAGCCAATATGCAGGGATGTAGCTCAGTGGTAGAGCGTTCGCTTTGCATGTGAAAGGCCCCGGGTTCGATCCCCGGCATCTCCAATTTTTGTTTTTTTTTTTTATATTTAAAATTTTAGTTCTTTTACAAAAAAAAAACGAAAAATTTTAATAATTTTCATCATCAAGGTTGTAAAATAAATGTTAAACATGTTTTATAACTTCATAGTAAAGAGCAAGTGTCTCCAAAATCTCTCCAAGTTATGTAAATTAATAAAAACTAATTCATACAAATAGTTCAGACTACAGGAAAACCATAAATTAAGTTATATTGCAATACTTTTCAAGTTATGGAAATTGAAATATTTTTAAATAAAGTGCTCATAGGAAAAGTCTTACGAGGGTCGATGTCGTTGGCGACTACTCGCGTAGCATTCGCCATGGCTGCAGCGATGGCGCCGCCCCCGCAACCGCAGCCGACGTCCAAAACGCGGCGGTTTCTGAATATATCAGCATTGTCCAGGATAAATCTGGAAATATAATTAACTTTACAATTATTGTTTTATAGACTCTAAATACAGACATACAACGACGCATTTGGTACAGATTCTAGGAATCGTTAGGCAAGCAAAGTATCATTGTCTAGACGTTATTGTAAAAGATAAAGACAACTCTTAATACTTTGTATTAGAAACTATTTCCGCTTGTCATACTGATACCAAGACTGTTTGTGTAAACAAATTTTTCTCCTTTATCTTAGTCTTACATGGGTTGTGTTACTGTGGAATACGGTTGTTTTTTGCAAACATCTAAATAGATATTAACCTTGTTAATTCTTAGATACGGCGATGTGATAATTTTCTTCTACGGAAAACTGATTTCCACTCTAGTACATCAAAGAATTGCTCGTTCTGATAGGTTCTTAGAAATCAAAACTCTAAAAAGCCAATGACGTATTGAGAGACTTTGTACAAAAAAAACGCCATACCAATCTTGTATAAATAATTAGAGGTAGCGCCACGCTTGCGGTACTTTTTGTCTGCCGAATTGGACCAGCGGTTCAGAGTACCAGTACCTCTATCGCGCATAAGATCGGCGTGAAGCGGCGGCAATGCTGTCACGTCAAGTGATGGTATTGTTGTCGCGTTTCGTACGTTTTGTGCGAGTTCCCGATGGCCTATGAGACGATCGGCCTGAGCGTTCGGCGTTATCACGTAGAATTATTGTCCGTAATAGACAACCAATTTTTTCAGCGACTACCGGCACTTATGTACAACTACACTACGAGAAAATTCACAGATGCTTTGCTGGCCTTTAATAAATGAGCAAGTTATAAGCTTTCTCTAAGCAGTTTTTGTGCGAAAACACTAAAATGTGTTACAAAGTGCTTTATCTATACTGTATAAAGCTGAACAGTTTGTTTGTTTCATTGAACGCACTAATCTCAGGATGTACTGGTCTGATTTTAAAAACTCAGTGTTATATAGCCCATATATCGGGGAAGACTATAGGCTATATATCTTCACGTTAAAATTGAATCTATTTTTTTCACCTAATTTTACGCGGACGAATTTCGCGGGCACAACTAGTTCATTAAAATAAAACAGATATATTTATGTTATAATTTTTTTTATTGATTTAATGTCATGGCACTAAACTGCGAGTATTTTTATGCTGTCAACATAACATCTAACGAAAATCCAAGTTTTTATCTTTCAATATAGATTTACATAAAACGTGGCAAGCATTGTTGTTTCCACCATAAGGGCACACAAAGCCTTGGACCAGTGCTCAAATACTCTTAGGACCCTAAAAAATATTACGTATAAAAGGAAAAAATATACATTGTAATATTTAACGATTAAAAAAAATCATTAACGAATAAGATAGCAAAGGTACTCAAAAAGTTTCAGTCCAAAATTGGTTGTTATCTGTGGTTGTTTATTAACTCTTCATCTATAAAAAATGGAACATGATTGTTTTACATGTATGTCAGATTAATTAGGCGTATGGCAGAGACGTAGTGGAAAGAATTTATTAATAAAGGCTGTACTAAATTATACAGTAATTATATAATTAAATAAATATAAACAATTCACAAATTCGATGCAATAAAAGAACAATCAATCCGTTGTTTTATTTTGCGTTTTACTTATCTAGTATTTGGAGAATACAAAAAGAAGTAACATCGTAAGGGAGAAAAGTGTCCAACATTATAGCTTAGATAGTAGTTCAAAACCGTCCAGCATGGCGCTGGTGTAGACAAAGGGTATGGTATGAAGGTAGCAATAAATTGACCAATAATAAACCTATAAAATTTGCCATGATTACGTAACAGGGGTAGCGCGACGCGGGTCGTTGACTTGTTTTGCGCGTCAACATTTTGTTGACGATTACTTCCCAATGTTCATGATACATTGCGCGCTTAAGAATGGTATGAGGATGGCAATATCTGTAACCTCTCACTTCCGCAATGAATGATTTTTGTGATTCTATTTAGGACATTAAATGTAGCATTATCACAAAGTTTGCGGTACGATGTCTTTTACGTCCAGTATATATTGAAAATCGAAATTTCTTTTATAATCGAATATATAAAGATATTATGTATCACGTACATAAATTTTCTGATATGGTGTAGCTCTTTGCCTTTCGACCTTAAAAGACGTTAGGGTCATTTACCGCATTACTGTACCGAGCTCTGATTAGACCGGGCTCAAACACGATAACAGGGAAGGTCACTTTTAATATAGGCATTTTTATCGTGAATATATTATGAGTAAACTTTCTTAAGTTATAAGTAAATTTTATTCATACTAGTGTTTGGTTGTAACGCAAAACACCTGTAAAAGTTAAACAGTCATAGTGATATCTATACTTACTTAATATTATATAGAGAAAAGATTTGATTGTTTGTTTGTAATAAATAGGTTCTGAAATTACCCGAATTTTCAGAACCTATTCATCATTCGTCATCAGTCATCAGGAACAATAAATTCTTCAAACCAGTCGGGACTGGAACATCGGCGATTGGATATTAAAAAAAAACTCAGGCATCCGTATGTAAACTTCGATAAAGTAAATATCCTTGTGAAGCCGGAGCGACAGTATTTTATACACATAACATGATTTTAATAATGTTATTTGTCAAGGTGTATTATAATAGTGTTACGGACTTTTTGGCGCAACTATGACGCTGGCCGCATGGACTAAAGAGACTAATTATGACATTACATTGACGAACATTAGTTTTGAAATATACTGTTTTGGTTGCTATGGAGACGGAAAAATAACAGGGAAAATAAACGACGTAAAAAGACAATGTTTTTGGTTTTTTTCCGTAATAAATAGGTATATGCAGAGATATCGCAAGCTTAGTCATAAACTGACCTAACTCCAAAAAGTATATATTTGAGAAATCGCAAAAAACTTTGTCATTTACGACTTATTCCGCTTATAATTCGATAAAAACGGCGTCCCCGGGGACATGGTTGTGAACGGCTGCATCGCTGCTGCTTGGAAGACTGCTAAAGATTACCCTGTAAACCACGAAGAAGCACCCGTGGATCAGTTACCAATGGTCTACAATTACGTATCGTCCGAACAGGCGCCGCTTACTTGGCGTAAGTTTTTTGATATACATACCTCTTTTTAGTCTCTCTTTAGTATTGCTTCTATTCTAAATTGCAAATTTGCTGTTAAGGTGTAAATTAAGTCACATCGTAGGTCCAAATCTTAATCTTTTCAGTTAAAGTGCTCCGATACATTGATGTCTATGTATATTGTCTTCTATACAGTTACATCTTAGCGATGTTACAGAGTTATCTTATGAGCAACTTTACAATTTGTCTTACAATTTGAAATATTTATACAAAATACTTTAATGGGAACTCATAACCCATGTTCTAAGCAGCCCTTAGAGATTTATATAAGGTAGGTTTTAAAGCACCATTTTTTTCTGTAAAAAGCATTATATGATTATGGTTTTATTTTAACAATGCGTTCATGTTATTTCAAATCCTTGATTGATACATTTGTTGATCATCAAACAATTTTATACAGGAAATTTTATGAAGTACAATGAAATATATGGCCTTGAAGTTCCACCAAAGGCAGCTATCTGGATATATTTACTATTGCTGACACCTTCTAAGTTTCTGTATCAGTTATACTCTTTCTGCATGCATTGGATACCGGCCTATATTGCTGACGCTCTACTCGTTCTGATTGGAAAGAAACCTATGTAAGTTTTTAAGTTAATTTTAACTTTAATGTTCCATAAAATGTTAAAACTGAAATAAATGCTTTGCACGATAAACCTCCATGAGTTGTTTGTCAACACAAAGAGTGTAGGATTATAAGCTAACTAAATCGGTCCCAAAAGGATATTTACTTTATCTTTTTAGAGTATGTTGGTACTAGAGGTTGGTAAGGTAGTGTAGCAGGTAAAGATTTTTTTTTTTTTTAATGTTACAAGGGGGCAAACGAGCAGGCAGCAGGCACTGAAGTGCCTACTGGCGCCCATGAACATCTGCACGACCAGAAGGCCAGCAGGTGCGCTGCCGGCCCTTAATGACGAGTTTAGGCCACCGGGAAGTCTCACAAACCGAACGAAACGCGACTTGTGAAAATCCATTGCAAGTATAATAATATCATTATTTGCAAATAAATTGCATAATAAATTAAGAAACTTGAGCGGTAATTTAGAAAAATTATAAATACTTAACCACCATATTTATTTTGTTCGCGTTTAATATATAACGTTGACAGAATGCTTTATGCAAATATTGTCAAAAGTAATAAGTTTGTATCAAGCCTGTCTGTTTGTTACGGGTAATTTTCAAAAATATTGGTAAATAGAATGGGAACGGGAACGGAAACGGAAACGGAAACGGAAACAGGAGCGGGAACAGAAACGGGAACAGGACCGGTTACGGAACAGAAATGGATACAGAAATAATATTAAAGGATGTAGTACCCAATAGTAAGTACACAAACTTTCAGGCGGGACAGCATTTTCCAGGTTTATCATATTTTATACACTTTAACGACTAAACATGTAATGTATGATATATACATGTCAGACCATACAGTTCTATCTTGTTTCTAAGTTAATCCTGCATATGACCTCGTTTCCACAAAGGAAATCTATTTAAATTCGGAACCGTTAAAAAAAGAGTTCAGTCAGGTACAGATCTACATAAGGAATTCATATTCAAAATGTATTCCTCGCTAACAATTCAAAAGACTTGTAATAACAAAAGAAGTTTCTATAAAACGAGTAATAACCAAGAGATGCTTGACATTATAGAGTTACTTCACGTTTCACTTAGTAGGTACAAACGTTGCGAAATCGTCAAAAATTACTTATCCTCTTTAAACGTTATACCATTAAAGTTGTTCACGCGTTAAAATGGCAAAAAGTAAGCACAATGGCCTCTTAATATAAAGAAAAAACTAATTTTCTTCGAGGAAGCTTACATCCGCTTCGCGAAAATACAATATCAAACTTTATTATTCGTTACATTTTTTATATCGCACTCAAATCTGAAAGGAGCCTTCATGAGGCACGACGTCTCGCGGTTTCCCTTATAAATGAGCTTCGGTAATAACAAATAAAATGAATGTTAGAAACCAGGGGAGGGTGGGGGCTTGAAACAAACAAAGCAATTGTGCCTCTCGTCAGGGTTTTAATTTTGCTTAAAGAGCAACAGGCTTAATTCCTGTTAATAATTTATCGTAAAAACCTTTGAGAGTTTCGAGAGATTGTCCCAGTAAAGTTTTTTTTGCCCAGTTTTCAACTTTGTCCCTCCTTTAAATTTAAATGTAAATTTTAGTAAAACTTGGCCACCCGGTCGCAGCAAGAGCCACTTAACCTAGCGATCGACTCAAATGCCGACCACTGATTACGATCACGACCTCCTCAAACTTTATATTTGTTGCTATATCGACATAATAAATCTGCATATAGCTTGAAAAAAAGTGGAAACAACCCTTAAAAGGCAGCAAAAGTTTAAGCCGAGCATTATTAGCTTAGGCCCATACCTGCTGTTTATCCCTGCATTAACGTTGACTCTGTTTCACGCAACGCCCTGTGTAGATAAATTGCCCCGTCATTCATTTATTTTGCTATTAAGAGGAGGTCGTTGCTCAATCAGTAGCATTCTACTAAATTTTAAGCACTAATCTTCAATACCATAATTTTACTAGTTTAGTTGGTAAAGTACTCGTTCGCTTCTACTATTTATGTTTTATAATTCAGCCTGATGCTTTAGTTAATTGAACATTGGCCTTAATAGGTCCAACCCGAAGCCTTGTTAGTTTAGCCCACACCAGGGCAACAGCCTTGCTTTAACTTTTGTTCTTCCGTCCCTACACTGGCAGCTACGGTAGCTTGACATATTTTAAAGCTAAGTTAAGCTAAGCTGATGCTATGATTTACTGGACAATAGTCCTAACATTACCGGTGAGATTAAAGCCGAAGCGTTGTTAGCTTAAGCCTACACCAGCGCAACAGCCTTTTATTGACCTTTGTTAATCTGTCCCAACTCAGGCCAATAAAATACTCTTTAGCTTCTACTATCCCTATTCTATAGCTGTACTAAGCTAAGATAATACTATGTTTTACTGGACAACAGTCCTAACATTAGCGGTGAGATCTAAGCCGAAACGTTGTTAGCTTAGGCCCACACCAGCGCAACAGCCTTGCATTATTAACCTTTGTTATTCTGTCCCAACTCAGGCCAATAAACTACTCTTTAGCATCTACTATCCCTATTTTGTAACTATACTAAGCTAAGCTGATACTATATTTTACTGGACAATAGTCCTAACATTAACGGTGAGGTCTAAGCCGAAGCGTTGTTAGCTTAGGCCCACACCAGCGCAACAGCCTTGCATTATTAACCTTTGTTATTGGTCACCTTCCAGCTCCATCATCGTGTCAGTTCCATGTCATCATAATATTGCATTTTCATCCAATATTCATATGTGCAAAATTTCTAGTCAACAGGCTCCAAAATTGAGTTGTAATTTCACACGAACAAACATACGTTGAAAGTAAAAAGCTTTCAAAAATCATTTAAATCAACGCCGAAGATGCAACTAGTATATTAAATATAAGCCTTTTGACAAAATACGCGTAGTAATGACTTTGACTGCGTAGAATTAGGTGTAAAATTTTAGCGTGGTGATATAAGCCTATATATATAACCTTTCTATATATGTGTTATCTAACGCTGAAAGTATTTTTCAAATTGGTCCAGTATTTCCTGAGATTAGCGCGTTTAAATTAACAAACAAAACTCTTTAGTTATATTATTAGTATTGAATAGTACAGATAAGATATGAGATAGAGTATATATAGTAGATATAAAAGAAATAATTTCAAAAATACGCTTATTAATAATACTAGATACAAAATAGCCTAAAAAGTTTCATAATCGATCAGAAACCAAAAGTACTGAAATAATGTAAATGAGGTAATGAGACTAAAGACGTTTTATATATAGCAATCGTGTTGCCAACCTGACTCTATTCAGGGAATTCCGAAACATTTCCAGTTCACCGATTTTGCGCAAGACGCACTGTTATTACCAAGTTGTTAGCTCATATTGTAATTAAGTATCAATAACTAACCCACGTAATATATTTTTGTAAGGTTTTTAACAGACTTCAAAAAAGGGGGTTCTCAATACGACTGTATGTTTGTATGTTACGCGATTATTCCGCCATTTCTGAACAGATTTTGATGATTCTCTTTTGGTTTCGTAGACCATACTTCAGAGGTGGTGCCATATAAATTAAATCGAAATTTAACGATACAAAGATTTTTAAAATTGTTCAAATCGAAACAGTAGTTCCTGAGATTAACGCTGTCATGTAATCAAACAAACTCTTCAGCTTTATGTATTAGTACTGCATATACTAATATATAAATGTATTAGTATATGTAGAATATAGGTACTAATCTCGTTTCATTTAAATTTAAATTATACAACCTTTAGAATTTGACTGTTCTAGATATTTCAACCCAATAAACAATAGATAGTCACCATATCAGCATGTCTATCATACAATAGATGTGCAATAGAGACCAGTCCTTTCTGTACGTGACTAAAAACACTTGTGCATTCAGGACTTTTGTTTGTTTTAGTGATAACTCGTTAAGTTTGTTGCTTTTATTCACAATAAATGATGTAAATAACTTATATCTATGGAATTGTTGGATAATGAGATGCCATTGAGTATGAATAATATAACATCTAAACTAATATATAAAGCTGAAGAGTCTATTTGTTTGTTAGTTTGAACGCGCTAATCTTAAGAACTACGGGTTCGATTTGAAAACTTTTTACAGTTAGAACGCCCATTTATCGAGGAAGTTCCGGGCACAGCTAGTATTATATAAAACTCGTTATTGGCAAACTCCTCTGAAACGGCTTGACCGATACTTCTGAATTTTTTTGTGCATATTTAGTAGGTAGATAACTATAGATACAATCGATAGTAAACAATTTTTAAACCCCTATATGATACAGATGACTCATGCGGATAAACTCGAGGGGTATACCTAGTGCACATACAGGAATATTTAAATGAAAATATCTAGAATAGAATAGAAATCTGTTAGAGATTTCTGCATTTTTTAGTCAAACGATTCCAAAGTCAAAACCTCATTAATAAATGTAAATTGACTTTTATTTTGTAAGGACATTGCATATATGTGACATCGAAAATTCCCCAAGTTAAAGATTAAATATTTACTTTAGGACCCACTGTTAGTTGCGGTAACAAAACACGGCAAAAAATGCACTAAAAGATGACGTCAACTAGTCAGGCGTCAAAGTATGTTATTGAACTAAATTTTTCATTACAAAAATACCACGAAGATCATTTTAAGAAAGGAAAATAAATCTTATCCTGCTTTGCTATAGCAGAAAATATGTCTTACTGTATATATTTGCAGCATGAACAATGCCGCTTTAATAAGTTTTAAGTTCTTAAGACAGATGGCGCCATCTGCATTCGCATCGCACTAAAATAATCTGTCCATCATATCCTTTATATTTGAATAAATGCATTTTATTAATAAAATACCAAGACTTCGTTTGACTTATAGTTTCCTAATATATACAGTAATTAACACAACACAGGTATCGACAAAGGCTTTCTTAAACAATATAAAAAAACTTAAGACAGTACGAAGTATCGTAGCACATTTCTAGCAAAATAGAAGTTCTTACTGATAGCGGACACTAACATTTGCCTACCATCTTAAAAGTTCGTACTTAAATATAAAAGAGTGGTCTAGAGTAAGTCAAGACGAGCTTATATAGATGGGTACCGTATCTAATACTCCATAAATGTATTTGTGAAGTACCTAACTTCGAAAGTTATTGTCTGATTTGCTGAAAATAAATTTCTTAATGAGTTTTCAGCATGTCATACCAACGTGGAAAATTTCCAGTCTCTAATAGTTTGGAATTCCTAGGGAGGGTACCTTGCGAGGGGACAGACGGACGAACGGTCGGACAGAACAAATGTATAAGGATTCCTTGTACGACTGGCGAATCCTAAAACAGTTCTCTTTATTTTAGGAAAATCAAACCGTTTTAGAGACTATAATTATTAACTTTCCATCAAAGGATTTCTACCAATCGTTTTCCACCATACAATTTATTGTAATAAAACAATATAGAGTAGAAATTAGTATGCAATTTTAGCCTACCTTAGCAACTACGAACAAACAGCGTTAATTCTAGAACATTTGAGGTGCTTCAGAAATAGAACGACAAACAAGATTCAGTCAACATCAAACCACTTAGTTCAAAGGCATGAATTTCTAAGTAGTAAATCACGAATTTCCTCAACACATGACGTAAATTGCTCGGGCAGGCGATCGGCTATTTGCGATCAATTCAAGTCACGCTTTACATTGTGTGATAATGAAGATATATTTGCACCTGTCAGCTAACTTGAGAATATGTTTGACTGCTGATAACAAAAATTGGTCTTACACGTATGTAGGTACTTGCACGTGGACATAACACGTCTACGCTACCTAAACTATTAGATATAATATGCATATCGTCTGCTAAATCTTTGAAACCAGGTAGTGAATCTTCCTTTTTATCTGTGTCGGAGTACGCGATCCCGGACTACCCTAGCTGCTATTGTGACTCCCCCTGCATCATCCGTGACAATAGTATCCGCATCCTTTCTCCTCCCCGTCTACTTTTATATCCTTTTACTCCATCCCTTTCCTTAACTCCTGTCTTTATAATTAGAGGTATCGCCACGCTT
>JANCMC010003772.1:23271-99736 GCA_024363005.1 Charaxes varanes | reverse complement strand
CCCGTCTACTTTTATATCCTTTTACTCCATCCCTTTCCTTAACTCCTGTCTTTATAATTAGAGGTATCGCCACGCTTGAAGTTCTTTAGGCCTGCAATCGAATTGGGCCGACGCGTCCGGATACCAGTACCTCTTTCTCACATAAGATAAGACGGCAATGCTGTCATGTCAAGTGATGGTTTTGTTGTCGCATTTCGTTCGGTTTGTGAGACTTCCCATTGGTTTAATCTCGTCATTAAAAGACGGCAACGCATCTGCTAGCTTTATTCTTTAGATTTTTAGACCAGACCGCTGTAAATAAAATCGTTTTCTGTTTCCTTTTAATCTACAAGATGACTTAGCACTTACGTTAAACTATATTCATAGCAAAATATAGCATTGTACCTGTAACAAACAAATTTTCATTAGTATACTTATATGTATATATACTCTAAAGTTATCTGGGACTTTTTTGTATCCCTTAAATGGGATACACTTAGTAGTTGAGATTCAATCATAATCGTCATTGAAAACCTAAGGAAGACAAATTAAGTTTCCCCAACATTTATACTAATTTACATTTGTACTGTATTTGTATTTCAACAAATTTAATATAAATTTCGTCCTAATTAAAAAAAAACTTATTATGTAAAAATAGTGTAATACTATTGCAATAAAATTTAAAAAAAAAAACAATAAATCTTTGAATTTTCTGTTTTTCCATATACAAAAATTTAAATTTTCTTTATTAATATAATTAATAACGAAATACGTTAAAAAGCGTCAATAGCTGCTGAAAAAAATAAACATTATATTTTAATAATAAACAAAAAAGGAAAATCGTTTTATACGCAGAAGATTGAAATATTTATTCTTTAAGTATTCATAATATTCAGACCAATTAAGTTTTTTCTATAAACCACGAAATGTAACAACGCGATATTGTTGGCGCTTATTATAATAGAATGCAGAGGTCGGTTTTGTTCCAAGAAATAATTATTAATCACGTAAATAGACTTGACGTTTATATTTAAACGTGATTATTAGTTTTATGCCTCGTTTACAATGGAAAATCTCTCAAATTTGTTAATTTTTTATATGTATAACCACGGCAAATGGGCAGGCAGTTTATTTGAGTGCCTACCGATGCCCGTAGACCAATAAATTCCACTACCAAAAAGCTCACAGATGTGCTAGCCTTTGAGAATTGAGTATGCTCTTTTCTTGAAGTCTTATATGTTCGGAAACAACGGAGCTGACATCACATTCACAAACTGACAGGTAAAACATTCAGAAACTGGATGGCAAAACATTTACAAACTGGCTGGAAACACATTCACAAAGTAGTTGGAAACACATTTACAAACTGTCTTTAAACACATTCACAAACTGGCTGCCAATACATTCACAAACTGACTGGAAACACATTCACACATAGGGAATTACTAGAAAATTGCGCGATTATACACTTTATGACTTCGAGGAGATAACATAAAATTTTAAGTCTTATAATTTTTTTATTTGAAAATATGTTTACAAGAATAAATGTGACATAAAATACGATGACAACAGTTCTGATATGGACACATATTACGGTCTGCAATTAAAAGACAAAAACTAAAACACTAGGCAATATCAGGCAGTGCAATAATAGATATTTTAAAAACTAAAGTAACAGCTCACAAAGACATTATTGTTGATTACCCTTCTAATTGCAGATAAGTAGGGCTTTTGCTATTTTTTGTCGTTTTTTAGGGTTCCGTAATATTAGAAGGAACCCTTATAATTTCGCTCTGTTCGTTCGTTCGTCCGTCCGTCCATCTGCTGCGTTAGGTGGTCCCCCCTAGCATTTCCAAACAATAGGACATAGAGACTTGAAATTTTCTATGTTGATAGAATATGCTAAAAACTCACTAGGAAAATTATTTTGAACGAAATCCGACAACAAGTTTGAAGTTATTTAACAAATACGTTTATAGCTTATCAGATACGAAACCCTCCTATATAAGCGTGTCTTGACACGCTCTCGGTCATTTTTTATAAGTATGCCGCATAATCCCGTTATATAAAATCCCGAATAACGAGTTATTCCAAATATTATCTTGTATGTATACCTATAAATTAACCTATGAAGTCTGTTTACCTATGTGGTTTGCCTAAGTTTGCTGTGTGTTTAAGAAATAAGCTATTCTTCTCCGAATTGGTGTTTGGATGAAGGTAATAATATAATCAGCACGATGTTTTAAAAATATTAACAATCCCCTTCAAATTATTCAGTCAGGTTTTAATTTGACAAAATATTTACTTTCCATATAAACATGGAACATTGACTCGGTCACTTTTGTGTTTTAAAAATTAGCGGTCATTTATATTTGTCTTATTGGTTTAAACGATACTTATTGAAATAGGTATTTGAGATGAACAACACATTAGCAACTTCCATTATCACTTTGCAATATATAAGTTTTCTCATAATATAGAAGATTAAGATTTAAAAACGTGATCAAATCCTTATCTTCTATATAATGAAAGTGTAATACTGTATTCCTCCTATTACACGGTGCTCTTATAACGCATTAACAATATTGTATAATCTATACTAATATATAAAGCTAAAAAGTTTGTTTGTTTGAACGCGCTAATCTCAGGAAGTACAACTCCGATTTGAAGAATTCTTTCAGTGTTAGATGGGTCATTTATCGAGGAAGGCTATAGGCTATACATCATCACGCTAAGTCCAATAAGAGTGGAGAACCAATAGTAATAGTAATTTTTATTATATAAATCATGTTACATAGTTTAATATAACCCTGGCCCCTAAACTAGGTAAGCCATTTAAAAATTGCTAGCGATAAAATATTAATGTTACAAATAAATCGGGCACGTTCGAGTTAGACTCGCGCATTAAGGGTTCCGTGCCATCACATCACATCACTTTACCAGGTTATTTTAAGATTTCTATCCTTTCTTAAGATTTCTTTTAATTTGACAAAGTCGCAAATTTTTTTTTTTGTAACTACAAATTAACGGTTTTCGGATATTTTCCTATGAAAATAAAATACCAAGTATAGACTTGGTTTTCAAGTTATAAATTTGTCCTTCATGCCAAATTTCATGATTATTGGTCAACGGAGACTCCTTTTGCGAACGCATGGGAAATTCGACATAAACGCCCATAGATTTGGATTGCATGCACTTAGAGGGTTGATTTTTACACAGCTTCTAGGGGTCATAGACCTCAGTATTTGGTATTAATTTCAACTTTACACCTTTATGTGTTCCTGAGAAAAAGTGCCTTCACGGACAGTCAGATAGACGGACGTACAATGAAGTGATCCTAAAAGGGTTCCCTGTTTTTCCTTGGAGATACGGAACCCTAAAAAACGAATCGCTGACGATAGAGAACAGGGAATGAACGAACAAATTCGTTGACATTATTTATTAGTTCATAATGAGTAAGTTAGTTCATTATTTATGGTTTGGCGGCACGGGTTTGAGAAATGGACTTTTACTTTAGGAAACGCGTGTTACGTGCGCGTCGAGATATTAAAAATAAATTAAGATATAAAACTAAAAGATTTTGAAAATCTTTTTGATTTGACTGCCCTTTTGGCGTTGTTGGCAGTGATGCCGCTTTCCGCTTCGGGGTTGTAGGTTTCAATCCCACTTCGAATTTGGGTGTATTATCCATATGTATCTATTTATTTAAAAAAAAATTGTAAGTATATCACAGGCGGCTGTTACCTATAACACAGGCAAGTTATCTACTTTAGGAACAGACTACAGTGTGTTATTTAGTCCTGTGTATGTATGAATGATTAAAGAATGTGTAATGCGAAAAACGGAGGCCATTTTACGTGTTGTCTATGGTTTTGTATTATGCTCTTCTCCGAAATTTATGTCTGAGTTATAATTTGATAATTTATATAATATTTCAAATGGTCGAAAATCTTTTTGCTTGTAGGATTAAATAATACGTTAACGTCAGAAATGTTTACAGTCGCGGCTTTTTGTCTTGAGAGAGAGAGTTTAAAGAAGATAATTTTACAAAGGAATAATATAAAAACAACAGAGGTTACAATAACATGATTAATTGGAGAAGATACCACTTTCATACTATCTAGCAGTTTATAGTAGTGACTTCACTATTATATATAGTGAAACTTTCTTATCTGTGACCTGGATAAGTGAGAAACCTCCATAACTGGAACTCAAACTGAAGCCTGAACACTATGACACTGAATTGCATCTGCTAGGGGGATTAAGGAAACCTCTATATCTGAAATTCATTCTTTGGATTTATCGTCGTAATTACTTCAATAACTGAGACGGCGGTGAATTTTATATGCATTAATTCTTTAACTGAGATAACATCGCTTTATTCTTATTCTACCCGCAAATTACGCACTTAAGTTCGTAAGTAATTCTGAAATGAAATGAAATCAATAGGGGGCCAAAGCATATTTGACAAAATTTATAATATCGAAAAACATCTGATGTCTGATACTTTAAAAAGACTACATATTATTATACTAATTTCAACTTTATATAACTCTACACGTTCCTGAGAATAAGGGTCTTGACAGACAGATATACAGACTAACGGAAAACGAAGTGATTCTATAAATGTTCCGTTTTTTCCTTGGAGGTACGGAAACTTAAAAAATGTGCTTGAATATTTTTAAATATTACATTTGTATGTATTAGCTTCATCAACTTTTTTTGATTCTCAAAAAAGATTAAAACTCACTTATAGTGTAAATGAAACAGATATTTATATACCTGGATATCTGAGGCACTGATAAAGTGGAATAACTTCATAAGTGTAACAAATTTGCAGGTCTCTTGAAGTTTCACTTAATTGGGTTTCGCTGTATAAACGTTGTTACTACAGAACTGTAAAATTGACACTTAGCTGCACGCGCAAACAAAGTTCTCATTTACAGCAAAATGCTGATGGAAATGAATTGCAATTTTCCATGGACTCTAACTAAAATATCATTTATCATTCACGCCAGATGGGCACCGCTCGTGAACGATTGTAATTGCACTTCAGATGCAACTACGAATAAAGATGTGGCAGTCTGCTTTAGAAATGGAGAGCAGAAAGAATTGCAACTGAAATTTAGCCAGACATAGCTTCATTTGAATGATCATTTCAATGATCATGTAGTGTGGCAGGGACTTTGTGTAGCTTCGCAAAGTTTTGTGGTATTTTGTAGTCTTCAAGGACAAAAATGAACAAATACTTTGAGCTATCTCTGGCTCCAGCATTATAATTGACTAAAATATAAACAATTCCTAAGACCTCCCCTTTTTTCGTTGGTCGACTGACGAGATATGCCCCTAAATATAAATACACTTATATGTAGTTCATCATAGACTATTTTCTACGAACGTCTTAATGTATATATTGAATTATTATATAATAGGTTAGAAACTGATATAACTTGTATAAAATTGTCGTTAGAAAATCTCTTCAAGGTTATTGTGAGGTAATACGTTTTGTTTTGGGTCAACTCGGACGCACAAAGAGAAAGCGGTCAGCCCATATCAATAAGTAGATTCTGGAGTAACGAATGTTTAGTACTTATTTGATCATAGTTGTAATCGAGGACTTCGCTCGCATAAATTCAGTAATTCTGTTCAACTTTGAGGGTTTTTATTATTTTGCGTGAAACCCTAATTAGTTAACTAAAAGCAAAGTAGCCTATGATGTTCCCTGTAAAAGCTATCTACCAGTGAAATTACCGCCCGAATTGGTAGAGCCGCTTCGAAGATTACCAGGACCATATAGACAGTCAGACCGACAGACAAACAAAAATGTTCGGTTTTTGTTGTTGTTGTCCGTTCTTGCGGTTTTGTTATAGTTATCATACACATGTTCATGTGCAATTAGTAAAAATTCGACTTTAAAAACATATCCTTCAATTTTATTTATATATACAGATTTTATTATGGCTGGTACAAATAAAACTTACAGGTGATGTATTTGAATTATAAATTTAGCAGATATAATTTCTTAGTAAAATTTCAATTTAAGATGCAAGAAAAATTCAATAATCTACTTATCCTACTAATATTATAAACATAAACATAGTAAAATAAATATCTGGATGAATGCTTGACGCTTTCTCCGGAAAAAAACACTGAATGGGTTTTAATAAAACTTTACAATAATATACTTTATACATCAGAATGAATTGTAAAGAAATTTTGTGAATTGTCCAAAATATAACGATAAATGTCAAGTAAGCAGGAGAAAATTCTATCATAAAGCCACTCTCTTGGAATTCTCTTGTTAGGAGCTTCTCCCTACAAGACTCTCGAATATAGTCTGAATTGATTAATATATATAAACGACGATATATAAACGATGTCAAGAGTAAAAAGACTAAAATATGATTGTTAATAAACTAGCGGACCCGGCAGACGTTGTATGCCCGAACGGTGGGTTACTCACTATTTACTACATTCTGTTATCCTATAATATTATTCGAACAGTTTCGAAAATTACCCGCAACAAGAAAACATACAGGCGGGCATTTCTAAATATACAAACCTCTTCCTAACGATAATGAACACAACAAAAAAAGAATTATCAAATTTGGTACAGTCCTTCGGAAGTTATGCGCTTTCGTTCCCGTTTCTTTTTCCTTTCTCGTTCCGTTCCCGTTCCCGTTCCCATGCAATCCCCTTTCCCTTCTTAAATTTACTTTACATTAGAGATAATTTAATATAGTGATTTTTAGTTACTAATTTTCTGCGCAATTTTCTTATTTTTTCTTTCATAGGAGCTTTCGAATAGGTATTACCGAAAACGCGTGATGCCGTGAGCAAGGGAAATAGGAACTTATTTTTATATACATAGATAAAGGTACTTTAGACATCGCCGCTAGTTGAAATTCGGTCATAAATCTTTAGATTTGAGTGTTGTATGCTTATTTAAAACTATAAAAAAAAATTAATACCATGTACAAAGACATTGTTATATTTGACAATGGTATACATATCGTCATAACTTCGCTTTAACACTACCTTATAGTAAAATATGTACATGAGTGCATAAATCGTTTGGTATTAGTGTGGGTTCGGTTTTATTTTAATAATTTAATATAATATTTATAACGCATGTTTTATAAAACATTAGCATTTAAACACTATCCTATATATAAACTAAAATTATGGTAAATTTCATACTCCTCCGTGAGCTCAATTTTCATGAAATGGTACCGAAAGTTTTTGCTTCACGTATTAAAATATATGTAGAAGATAATACACCCCGCTCGTAGTTCGCTCGAGGCAGAAATCGAACCCGCAATCCCGTAACAGAAGCCAGGGTTCTACGTTTAAAAACATAAATTCATAATTTGGAAAAAATAGCGTCTAAAGAAACAAAACCAGCCATTTTAAAAATAGAAAACCACATGAATAACATTTTCAGTATAAAACAAGGATCTGTATAAACACTTTATATAACGTTTCGTTCGTAGGTTGGCCTATTTGTAAACAGCAAATAATCGAATTTTCACCGTTTCGTTCGAAAATTCACCGAAATGGCGCTGGTGTAGAATGAATCGACCAATGGCCTTCGAGAACGGCGCGGTATGGTATGAATATAGCAATGAATTGACCGATAATAACCTTTAAAATTCGCCCTCATTCTAATGTGGCGCCCCCCTTATTTGCGGATTTCGGCGGACACTTCAATACATTGAGATGGTACTCCTAATTAGAATCTCCACAATTATATTGAAAAAAAAAAAATGAACACAGAGCACAGAAAAAAAATTGAGCACACAGACCACAAAAATTCAGAAAAATAGAGGGAACACTGCTTTTACTAGATTTTTTCTCGTTGTCACTCTTGCTAAGCTTTTTAAAAGCTTGTGCTAGAAATGACCAAGACGATAGCAGAACTTGGATTGAACCGAACACGGCATGGGTTTGCAACCAACCGCAGAGCTTTAGAGGTTTCTAATCAACTTAATACTATGATGAATGCTCTCACATTGCACAAAACTTTTCTGTAAAAATTTAATTAAAAAAAAGTAACATATATAAATATAAAAAATATAATGTAAAGTACATTTGTTTCTAAATTAAGTATTAATGTGAAAAACTATTACATGACACTGAACTTAATGTCTAACTTTTAGTTAAAGCTAACTTATGACCTACAATTTCATTCGCGTGGTACCATAAAAAAATTCCTATCAATAATTTCTTATTTATAAATATATAACGTTTTCATTGTAAAAAATCACTTATATTTTTTAAATAAATCTAAGCTGCCAGTTTATTTTTATTAGGAATAAATCGCGGTTTTGCATTTATAGTGTTTTGTATAATTATTTTATAAATTAAATTAAATGCAGTCAAAGCAAAAAAAAAGAATTGCGTTGTATTCGTCTAATTAACAGAGCAACCGCTTGGCAGGCAAGGGCCATATCGTTAAAAAGTGAGATGTAGGCGGGCCACATCGTTAAGGAATTAGATGTCGGCGGGCCACACTTGTAAAATACTTATTTAGACAGATGTCTAGTTAGGTAGTCATTATAAGCGATAGCCAAATTTCATAGTTCTGGGACATCGGGAAGTACCCTATAGGTTTTGATTTCCGTTTCGAATGTACTGGTATAGGGCATGCGACATAAATGGTCATATCTTTTGATTGCGTATATTTAGAGAGTTGATATTTTCACGGCTTCAAGGGATTATAGACCTCAGTATTTGTTATTAATTTCAACTTTGTACTTGTTTGTGTTTCCGAGAAAAAGGGTACTGTCAGACAGACACAAAGATAGACAAACAGACACTGTTGAAAGGACAAATTTACAATTTTCGGATTTTTTCCTGTACTTGTGCTACAAGCTGTAGCTTATTCCCAAATTTCATGATTCTAGGTCAACGGGAAGTACCCTATAGGTTTTGGGTCTCCATGCAAATGTATGGGAAAAGTGACATAAATGCCCATATCTTTTGATTGTGTTCACTTGGAGGGTTGATATTATCACAACTTCAAGGGACTGCAGACTTCAGTACATGATATTAATTTCAAATTTTTAGGTCTTCCCATTGTTGAGAAAAAGGGTCTTGACAGACAGACAGACAGACAGACAGACAGACAGACAGACAGACAGACAGATAGACAGACAGACAGACAAACAGACAGACAGACAGACAGACAGACAGACGGACAACGAAGTGATCCTATAAGGGTTCCTTTTTTCCTTTTGAGGTACGGAACCCTAAAAACGAAACTCAACAAAAAGCATTTTTCTTAGATCAGTCGCAGCATACCCAGACGCTTAAAAACCTTATTAAACATTGATTCACAAATTATAAAACTATAATGTCGAAATAAAATATAACCAGGAAAGTGCGAGTCAGACTCGCGCACTAAGGGTTCCGTACACTCACGTAATACTTTACCAGGTTATTCTAAGATTTATGTTTTACATAAAAAAAAACAATTTAATTGACATGGTCGCTGCAATGTTTTTTGATGATGTAATGATTTGAGTTGATGTAACTACAAACAAAACGGTTTTCGAGATTAAAATTTTAAAGATATATATCTTCTTGCTAAATTGCATGTCTCTAGGTCAATAGGAAGTACCCTATAGGTATTTTGAGGAGGTCGTGGCCTAATCAGTGGGCGGCATTTGAGTCGATCGCTAAGTTAAGTTGCTCTGGCTGCGACCGGGTGATATATCAATTTTAGAGGCAGATCCAAGTGATTAATTTAAAAGCTACCCCTGATTCGGAAAAGTCGAGCCACGAGAAGAATCATCAAGAAACTCGTTAGTCACTCACACACTAGACCAATCACTAGTCCGTCAGACTGTCGCTATGCTTATCGTGTGTTCTGTTTTTTAGTAACAGGAATAAAAAACATATCTTAAAGAATCTATACTAATATATAAAGCAGTAGAGTTTGATTTTTCTTTTCCTAAACGCGCTAATCTCAAGAACTGCTGGTCCGATTTGAAAAATTCTTTCAGTGTTAGATAGTCCATTCATCGAGGACGGCTATAGGCTGTATCATCACGCTAAAATGCAATTATTTTTTTACCTAACTTTACGCGCACGAAATCGCTGGCACAGCTACATCTTTATAAAAAAAACTATGCTTTAACTCTGTCCTGCTACCATCGGATACTAATATATATAACAAGTTACTAATAGTAATAGTAAAAATTTTAATAACGCAACTTTTTTGTATACCTTTTCACATATTACGTGTTTAATTTCAAAACGCCTAGATGAATAGACTACCATTACATGAACTGAAACCCAAGTAATCAAAGGATGATCCGATTGAATGAATATTTGGTCAGTAATTGCGTCAGACTACACATTGAGTGACTGAATATATAAATGAATTATTGTTTAAACAAATGGAGTTTAACAATAAAGTTAATACAAACTAACAATATGGAGATTGAATTAAATAACAATTACTCCTATTGAAATAAACCTATAGGAATAATATTACGTTTATACGAAAAAATCTGTGCTTTCATTGAATATAGTAAAAAGTGAAGATTAAAAAGAATAGTAAATTTGAAACAGTCTCAGCAAATGTCTTTTCAAGAGCACCTGATTTTGACGATTGCAGACGACCCTTTGTTACATTAGACATTGTGATTTCAAAGGATAATAAATTTTTGAGCTTCAATTTTTTATATGAGAATAGACAAGTATCATTTTGGTTTCCCTTCATACCTATATTTCGTAAATGAACTTATGTAATAAAAATAACTTAAAAAAAAGAATATAAGGAATACTTTTTAGGTATGTCTAATATTCTCTTTTTCTCCTCCTACTAAGCTTAAATTAAAAGCTTGTATTAGGAGTTACGCGGACGATGTCGTGGGCACGGCTAATTTTTTTAAAACTAGTGCATCTCGGAAAAATTAGGAGATCTAATTGTGATATAAAAATGGGGATAAAATGAGCATTGGACAAAACTGAGAAAGTTTTAAAGTCAACAAATATATACAACATGTGATTAATTAATATGTTGCTGGAATTTCCTAACCAGCCATGATAATTTTAAGAAATTTATGTATTAGTTCTTAAGAAATCTGTGTGTATGTATTTTGTCGCCAAAAAACAAATTGGGAAACTGTAATGTTTTTTGGGTTTTAATTTATCAATAAAAAATAAAAAAAATAATAGGACAAACAAATATATTTTAAATGTTTATTAAAACAATGCAAACTTTTGATTATCTAACTGTAAACGAAACAATGTACATGGAAATGTATGAAATATAAAATATTACATAGAGCCTTAATAGCTCAACGGTTAAGGTATGGACTGAAATCAGCAAGGTACCAGGTTCAAACCCCACCGTCGTTGGGGTATTGTCGCACCCACTCCTAATACAAGCTTTTAATTCAAGCTTAGTATGAGGGCAAAAGGGAATATTAGACATACCTAAAAAGTATTCCTAATATTCTTTTTTTTTTTTATAAATATGCAATAAATACAGTGAACTTTATAGGAATTTTATTTTAGCTTACATCACATTCTTAAATAAAAATCATTTATTTGCAAAATTGAAGGTTTACATTGGTACAAAAAAAAATAGTAAAATGCCATTTATTCTAATTGTTATTAAACATTCACATTTTATAAAATTAAATAAATTAATTAAATTGCGAGTTAATTTAATTTAAAAAAAAAAAAATACAGACTGTCGACTTAACTAATTAACTCCCTACATGTCAAAAAAATCTTTTATAGAGTAAAATCATTTATCAAATTGCCAAAAAAAAAAACAATTTTCTTTAGGCTCTAATGAATGAGGTTCTGGTAATAACGATCGGGGGTGTTCGTCTGGTCCGTGGTGTTTCTGGTGTTTCTGAAAAATAGGGGAAAAATAAATAAATATAAAAATAGCTTAAATAATTTTCGGAATAAGTACAAAACGTTTTTAATTGAGTCGCAAATCTCTAGCTAGTGGTGGCTTTAATTTAATTTGTTAGTTGTTAATTTTTAAGAATAAATATCTTTAAACCTATATAGAGCAAGAGTATATAGAGAATGTAATAAAAGTTTATACACGTGGATATGCTGTGTCAGCGTCTTCGTCAGTACAAAATTAAGTAAAAAAAAAAAGATGTAATTTAGCCACCAACCGGTGATCGTTATAGATTCATAATTTTAGATGTATTTTATGTGGTTATAAAATTAAGAATGCACTCAAAGTGTTGTCAAAGACTAAGACTTTTGCTACGCATTAAAAATTAATTTAAAAGTCAGAGAGAAGATGGTATCCACATCTTCATAACTAAAAAGTGTTTCAGCTTAAAATTTTAAAGCGGTGAATTTTAAAAAGTTTCTTCCGTAGCAGTCGCACGTTGCACGGAGTGGAGACGAGTCACTGACCTGTTTCAAGTGATTCGTCTGAAAGCTCTCGCACCGTCCGCGAGCTTACGAATTAAAGAGGAAAAATAAAATTATGCTTTTTTTTCATTTGTAATACTTATTCAAATAATGTTTTGATATAAGTATATTCTTCTTTACTTTTGTATATCACTGAATTTCTATGACTGGAGTATTTTTTTTGTGCGTATTTGGGCGAATGGCTATGAATGCATTTAGTTCAAATTCAAATTATATTTTACTAGCTGCGCCCGCGACTTTGTTCGCGTAAAATTAGGTAAAAAATAGATTCAATTTAAGCGTGATGATATATGGGCTAAGCATTGGGTGTCAGTAGTCACTTAGCCTTCCTCGATAAATGGGCTATCTTACAATTAAATTATTTTTGCAAATCGGACCAGTAGTTCCTGAGATTTGCGCTTTCAAGTAAACAAACAAACTCTTTAGCTTTATATTTAGTATAGATTCATGTAACCTTTTACACACCACTTTCTAGCTCAGCAAAACACTTTAGAATCTTCAAATATTTATAAGCTACCAATGATTCAAAAGAGTTATAATATAAAAAATAAATGAGATAAAGATTGTACTGAGTTTATGTTATAAAAATTAAAATTTAATTTTTCTTTATAACGACATGAAACCACCTTTAAGTGTTATCTTTACATCAATTTCAGTTCGACAATCGCCAACGTCCATACCACGTTGAATACACCGGTTCTCGTCCGATCACCGAAGTTAAGCAACGTCGGGCGCGCTCAAGAACTTTCTCCACGTCTCCTGATCGTCCAAGCAAATTTAGCGTCTTTGCAGCCTTAATATCTTGGTCTAAAAGAAGGACAATATAAAGACTTTTAAGATATATCCATCTTATTCGATTAAAGTTTGTTCTTTGATCGTCGACTATGTTTATTGTTACTAAACAATTACAGAATTACACCAAGGTTGTCCATTGTGAGTCATTGTCAAGGTGATCAATTTTTAATTTGAATAGTAGAATCAAACAATCCAACCATTTATCAAAGCAATCCAACTAGCTGACCATTTTTCAGAACCTAGTTTTTCTTATGCCTTGCAATCACTTAAACTAAAATAAATATTTTGTCAAAAAGCAGTAAACTTTCACCTGGTTAATTTTGCAATTTTATAAATCCACATAAATTTTAGCGTCAAAACGCTCCGACTATTGTGGCGTCTTATATGACGTAACGTCTTGCCAAACAAACAGCTGTACTTGAGTATGATTGGAACGTACGTTAGCAACGACAATTTGTTTGACAAAATGTGACGTCATGCGCTTAGATCGATGTTGAGTGTCACGTGATTTGTATTTAATGTAATTGATTTATATTTTATTTACTTATTTTAGTAATTCTATTTGAATTATGTTATATTTAAGCCTCTGTCATCTATACAGAAATAAATTTATTAGAAGGTATTTTACTGGAAGCTATATGCTAAGCTACATGAATACATATAAATTTTCAGTATTGCAAATGGTTCCATTCTTAAGAAGACAGAAAAGGAACCTAATCATAAAAATATATGATATCATTTATGTTAAATCCATATTCATTGATGATGTTTAAAATTATACATGAAAACAACCAACACATATTGCTAGATGCTACACTAAAAATTCAGTTAGTAGTATTAAAAACTTAGAGTAGGTCGGAGCCTAATCAGTGGTCAGTATTTGTGTCGATCGCTAGATTCTAACACTGGTTTATATTTGATATCCGACCTCTTCTGTGTTTCGGAAGGCACGTAAAACTGTGGGACCCGATTAATATCACTTTGTGATATTAGTCGTAAGGTTATATAGATTGTGGGGGGTTCCGAGGATAACGTCAGATGGCAATCTGTGACCCAGCACTTACCTTTTCGTAATAAAAAACTATAAATTTAACAAATACGTTTATAGCGTATCAGATACGGAACCCTTCTAAATAAGCGTGTCTTGACACGCTCTTGGCCATTTCATTACAAATAGAATTTATCCTTTTACTCAATCGAGTTATTTCCTTACTGTTAATAATACTTTGTTAACAATTAAAAAACACTTTGGTATCCATTCAAAATCCTTTGTTAAGCAGTAAATATACTTTGTCAACCATTAAAAATACAGTGCTAACAATTAAAAATACTTAACAAATTAATAAATATCACTACAGTCCAAATTACAGTCACGTGACGTAGCCAGCACTTTTACGACGGTACTATGAAAACAGCACTCGAAACTTCCCAGACCTCTCCATTACAAAAGTCTTAATTTCAGATCAGGCACTCTTTATTGGGTTTTCCCTCAATTTGCAGCGAAAGGATTCCCGCTCGAGCGGAGGGCGAATTAATTTTCAGACCCCTGTTATACAAATTGGCCACTTTGCACGCTTGATAAATCACCTGTTTTAAACCACCTAGCCATAAAATGCATATTGCGGATTTAAGTACCTTCGTCCATTTATAATAAACTTTTATGAACATTTAATTATAGACGCAAACAGTCGTATGCGGAGGTCGTAGCTTCATCGGTGGCGGACATTTGAGTCGATCGTTAGGTTAAGCAGTTTTTACTGTTGCAAGATGGATGACCCATTCTAAGAATGGAATTGGTCACTCATCTAACACCCAGCCGCGGCAAGAACTGCTTAACCTAGCGATTGAAGCAAACACGCCAGCCACTGATTAAGCGATTATTGTCATATAATATCCTACAATTTAGTAAGAAACTTTGGGTATCCATTAGGCTAGATGATAAATTTGGAAAAATAGGTTTAAATTGTTTTCAAGTATCTACTATTGACAAAAAAAGTTAATATTTCTGCGGAAATTTACGTTTAAGCTGAAAAAAAAAACATAAATTTTAGGATTCAAATTCCCTCCATAATAGTAGAAATGGTCCTGACGTCACTTTATATTAACTGTGCGTTCCGCTAAGCGTCACCTCGACGTTTTCGTCGCTACCATAACGATCGCAGTCGTCAAATGTCGAATATCTGAATGAACACTTTAAAACGTTGCGATCTCTTATTGGAACGCACTGTAACATACACAGATATCGAGATCCCATAGTGTTCATCAAATGCTCTTATTATTAATACCGAGGCTGGCAGCTTTTAATAGAGAGGTATTTCTATAGTACACACATTTTAAAGTATCACTTTGTGAGAACTGTTAACATTAAAATAAACTTTATATCCGGATTAAGACGTACACACGCATTCTACCCCTCCCAAACTCATTGAGAAAAATAAAATGATGTGTTTTTAAAATATGTTTCTGACCATGGATACGGGCCCATTAAAGACAAAAGAGAAATTGACCAAAGAGTTTGTAGTCACCAAGCTATAGACAACTTATAATCTTTCTTATGCCGGAGCCAGACATAACTTCATTTGAATGATCATTTCGTGTGGCTGGAGACTTTGTGTAACTGTACAAAGTTTTGTAGTACTTTGTGGACTTTAAGGACAAAAATGTACAAACAGTTTAAGCTGTGTCTAGCTTCGGTATTATAATATAACCATAACTTTATATTATGCCGGAGCCAGATATAGCTTCATTTGAATGATCATGTAGTGTGGCCGGGGACTTTATGTAACTGCACAAAGTTTTGTGGGTCTATGTAAGCTTCAAGGTCAAAAATGTACTAACACTGAGCTATGCCTGGCTCCGGTATATCTTCTTCTTCTTTGGGTGCCTCTCCGAGTAACGAAGGTTGGCAGTCAGCTTCGCATACTGAGTTTTGTCCTTCATGTCCGGTATTATACAACTGTGCAATTCTCTAGAAACTTCTTATCTCGATCTCATAATCTTTTGTGAAATCAGTTTCTAGCTTCGATATTTCCGAATCGATACGACTTAGGTACCTTAAAGAAAAGAACATACTCATTTCTAAGCTTCCGGCAACATATATGCGAGCCTTGTGATTTTGAGTCAATAAAAATAAAATATAACATAAGGCCACCTCTATAATCTTCAAATATTTTTTTTAATAGATTAATTTTATTAAGGTCTACTTACGGGCAGGTAAGCATGTCACAGATTTTACCGTTACGTAGAGTAATATTGAATGTGCTCTTTGCCATCAATGTCACCAAGTGTCTGATATCAATTTTGATGTTGTCGTCAATCGTCAATGACATTGACAATATATTAATAAAGTTGCGAGCATTACAGCTGTGCCTTGTGCACGTGGGCGTACGAAGCCTCGGACGAACTAGTTTTTATAGAATTTGCGGACCGTGTCCTACTATTCCACAAATCGTGGTCACCCAAAAGCAGTTTTCAATTACCGTGTTTATTACGATTCACAACACTCTATTAGCTGCCATGTGACTCACCACTGACCTACTGTACCTGGAATTTAATTTGTACTGTACTGGGAATTGAACGGCCTTCCGCTTCGGGGGTTGCGGGTTCGATTACCGCCTTGGTACACGGATATTAACTTGTTTATCTTAGGAATGGACGACCGAGTTTTTGTCCTACATGTATATAAAATCTATATGTATATAAATTAAATTGATGTGTCTGTTTGTAACGTCGAAATTAAACTCTTTTAAATGGCATGGCATGACAATACGTAACAAATTAAAACATTTTTGTCCTTCTATCTATTTCTCTGTTTGTTCCGGGTAATCTCCGAAACAGCTGGATCGATTTTAACGGGACTTTCGCTTGCAGATAGCTGTTGTAACAAGGAATGATATAGGTTACTTTAGTTTTAGAATAGCAATTAGGGTTTCGCACGAAAACTTAAAAACCTTCTTCAAGATTAACCAAAGCACTGAATACACTCGCCCAAAGTCGCGGTTTTCCGCTAGTATATATAAAAGCGAAAGGTCACCAAACACAAAATCTCGAAAACCGCGGTACGTTCAAAAATGAACTTTGGATAGTTAAAGAAATCCGCTATGAATTTTTTTTAATACGACCAGATTAAGGACGTCTCGCAATTCAACGCGGACAAAGTTGCAAGAAACAGCTAGTCTTTTGATAAAAATTTTAGTTGTACGAACCCTGATAAAAGAAAAATCTCTCATCAGCTTAATATTAGCGAGGACGTAGTGACGACAAAAGCTATTTACGTACCAACAACATAGCTTATTTCAATTATATGAATAGCACGAGATGAGCTCAATTTACTGTGGTGATGCACAAACTTAAAAAAAAAACGAAAACAACAAATTAGAAACTTTATTTATTTATTTTTTATTTACCTACTAGCGGACCCGGCAGACGCTGTCCTGTTCGAACGTTGGGTTACTTACTATTTACTACATTCCATTATCCTATAATATTGTCCCCGTTCCCGTTCCCGTTTCTTTTGCCGGTCCCGTTCCATCAGTAAGATCACAATTTGCAGAGCAGTTCGCAATATTGGCGTACTTCTGAGCTCATTATTAATACATAATATTATTTATTAAACTATATATTAATAGATAGATAAGCACTTTATTGCTCACACATTTAGGCAAAAACAATTATAAATATATACAAATATGATAGTGCAAAGTCGGCCTTATTGCTAAAAGCAATCTGTGTCAGGCAAACTCATAACATAGGAATAAACAATATAAGAGCGGATAGTGCAATATGATAAACATTTACAAAGACTGTTCATACTACTAATAATATATGTGTATATATATAAATAATACATAAATATTTAATACACGTTTATATAATTTATAACAAATGTATTTGCGTAGTAATGTATTTAAACTCAGCTCAGTCGGACACAAAAGGCAGCGAAAGTCAGAAAAGAAGAAACAGTCAACGAATGAAAACAGCCTGCTAATGAGCAACGCGAGTTAATTACTTCTGGTCTACATTATTCATTGAGTGAGGAGTACATTGAATGCCGGAGAGAATAAGTCTGAATGAAAGTTTCCAAACAAAAAGGTGTCGAACGTGAAAATTGGGTCACTTGACCAAAACGCAGCTTGACTAAGTAAGAAAGATGTAACTAATGCCAGCCATTCATGTTACGGTCTACCGAAGAGGTTAACTTGTACACTTCTTCAGTGACTTCACCGGCCATACAATGAAGAAATCAGGACCGAGTGTCCAAGTGATTTATCACAAGAAGTCGGTATAAAACAGACGTGTATGCCCTTTCATTCTATGCATACAGATATTAAGTTGGCAAATTTAAATTTAAATTAAGTTTGTGAACTGTACTGTAACTTAGCATGACTAAATGTCTATGAGTATGGGTATGAAGACAGGCATACCTATGTAGGTATAGCGGAGCGTTTGTGGGACTTCATTTGAACCTGTGCTCAAGATCGGATCAACATCAGATATCAACGCTACCAGCGTGTCACGGGACTGCACAGGCTAACCTGCATAAAATCCGTCCGGTAAGCCTCAGATTATATGTATTCATAACAGGGTCAATTTAAAGAATGCAAGCAAAGGAAACCCAATGACCGGGCAAAATGTGTGCCCAAGAAATCGGCATCGGTCCGATATGTTTAGCAAACGACTCATCATCAAGCTTAAAATTTTCACCGAATTTTATGCGGGCGAAGTCACGGCTAACAACTAGTTATCAAAAGGCCGAATTAGGATGATTCTTGATGAACCACAAACAGAACAGTGAATCGTTTTGTTAAAGAGTACAATCAATAAATTTACAGCGCTTATCAAAAATAGCAATTCAAATAATTGATAGAATCAGGCGTTACTTTGCGGAAATCCATTACATGCATGAGAAGCTAAGCTACTTTGCTTTAATCCGCGAATGACGCGAATGAGTTCATTCGCGGATTAAAGCAAAGTAGTTTAGCTTCTCATGAATAGCAATTCAATTTAAAATCTCCAAAGCATTTGGCAATACATTCACTACCCGAATATAACGATAAAATTTTGATAATTTCTATAACGAATGTGAGATAAAATATTTTATATATTGTAACAAATTTTGACGTTATGTGCCCAGTTTTTGATTCATCTATAATAGGTATGCTACTATTATTTAATCAAATATACTGTATCTCCTTTGCCACTAATGTTCTCTTAGACTATTTTGAACTAAATTCACTGGAATAGTTTTTAAAGTACTTAAAACTAAATTTTTGCTAGTTAAGATAATGAATAATGATGTGCTAAATTGTTAATAAGGTATTATCACGACGAAATCTGTATTATATATAAAAGCCAAAGGTTATCTAACGCCAAATCTCGAAAACCGCGAGACGTACAAAGATAATATTCGGCAGATGGATAGTTTATAGTTTTATAGATATTTGTTAGCATCGACCAAGATGGATTTGCATGTTTAATTTTACTTGGGCGAAGTCGCGAAAAACAGTAAGTATATTATGAGATATGTACGATAAGTAAAAATCAGAAATAAGAGATCATTTAATTTACGTCATAAAATGTATTACATAAATGCATCGTATAAAAGTAAATGTAATTTTTGTGAAATTAAAATTAATTGATGTTACGTCCCGCATTAAACGCCCATCTTCCCTTTAAGTATAGTCGACCAAGAAATTGGTTTGCGACGCTAACTTTTGTTCGTCCATTAGTTAAAAGACTCATATTTTCTTGGTATACATTACGTTAATTTCTAACAATAACCTTTAGAAAAATTTCCTTTGAGTAGGAACTGTCATCTAGAATGCCAACCTAACCTCAACATAACAAACCTCAGTTCAACGAATTACTTGATATAACGAATATTTTCTTATTCCCCTCCGATTTGTTAAATCGAGGTTGCCCTGTATATCTTTCTTTGTGTTTCTTTTCTTTAAAGAAAATAATGTAATATAAGTAGCTATAGTCGACCAAAGAAGTGCTATACCAATTTGTACGACAGCTCCTAGTTAAAGAAAATTTTGCTAAGGATTATTGTCACAAATTGACATAATGCATAACAAACAAAAATGAGCCTTTTAACTAATTGACGTGCAAACGAAATACGACCTTAGCATGACAAACCAATTTCTTAGTCGACTATATATACATACCAAACATCTTAAACATATTTTGTACGTCACTGTACTTAAATTAGTAACCAAGCGCTACTTTACAGGAGAACACATCGCACGCTTAATCGTAAACTGACCGATTACGTTTTAGGTCTAAAGTGAGTTACTGATACAGGCAACACGTTTCAATATCCTCTATCAGCCAATCTAAGAAATATTTCGAATTCTCCATCCAACACTGAGATACAGCTATTTTTGTGTTTTTAACTAAAATAGGTTTTATTAAAAAATAATAATAAACTATCTTCAAAATAACATTTCAATATTAATCATATCTTCGATAACTATAATTAAAATACATAATTTATTACTATAATTTCGTTTTTATCGAATTATATGCGAAATAAGTCGTAAGTAACAAAACGTTTTCTGCGGTTTTCCAAAAAACAGCTTTTTTGATTTAGGTCAGTTTAATTTATTAAAAATGCGACTTAGTTCCATGCAATATTTTTTTTTATAATTTGCATACCTATACAAACGAGTGAACCTTTTCCTCGCTACCAGACACGGCATATTTATTTCAAATTTATTTTTTAATACAGTACTTTGTGACCGCTACAGCGCGCCATATTAGATTCAGCGACACATCAAACGAGATCTTACTTACCCAGTTGTAATAAGTAGTTGACGAGCTATGAGGGAACAAATGAACATTCATAGCCTGTCAAAATCATAACCCACCTTTAGCTCTGCCATAGTCGAGTAATAATTAAATCTAAACGTTTCTAACGTCAAAATAAAATTTCTGTATAAGTGCGTACGTCTTATATATAGTGTTTATTTATTCCTCAGAAAAATTACACAAATTCACTTATTGAGAAATACATTTAACTTAATTATTAAAATGTTTACAATGCAAGCGCAGCGCAAAGCAATACTATTCGTATCTTATAGTAGTATTACATAGTCTTATGCCGGAGCTAGACATAGCTTCGTTTGAATGATCATTTCAATGATCATGTAGTGTGGCCGGGAACTTTGCGTAACTACACAAAGTTTTTTAGTACTTGATAGACTTCAAGGTCAAAAATGTACAAGCACCGAGTTATGTCTGGCTCCGGTATTAAATCAGTTTAACAATTACAAAAACATCTCGATTGACATTTTTACTACAACAAGAAATGCAAACGCAGTTAACGGTTTAGTTTTTAGAAACGATATACAGTGACATACGTAATTAGCTAAAACATGAATTATCCGTTTTTCGAAACGATATACAGTGACATTATTGTGTAAGTAAAATTTTAAAGATTTTTTTGAATATAAAAATTAATTTCCGAAATTACAATTACAAAAAGAAATTTTGTTGTGGTAATTGAATAATAATTAAATAGAACAAATAAACACAAAGACTAGGGATGTTAATGAAGCGCAAGTTCATGAGCAGAAGGCAGTACTGCGCCAAGGAGCCAGTCGGCAATCTCATTTTTCTTCTGACACAAGATGTTGCCATTCATACCTACGCTAGTCAGCTCTGCCGAGGACTTACAGGCCTTTAAATGACGTCATCCAACCAGATATTGCAGTACAACAGGGCATTCACCAACTGGATGAGCCAGATTTGTTCTCTTTACAGAAAGTATCTTGCCATCTAAAGAAAATGGGAGAGCACCTTTAAATATGACAATGCAGGTTGGTCTAATAGGTCATTATTTAGGTTAACAAATAGCTTTTAAAACAATTCAACTTGTAAAAACGGCACTAATAGCAATCAAGAGGAGCCCTCCAGGTGAACGTCGATTGCAGACACAAAATCCGTTCGCTAAACCCGTTCCGCAAATCCCTTTACCGAGAGCTCCAAATAATTGCTACCAATTTAGTATAATTTGGGTTGCTAACTTCAGGGATTGGCGCAGATTTGAAAGGGAGATCGTGGGAAGTCATTTGCGATACTGGATTATTGCGAGCGATACGGCAACGAGCGTTTTCAATGATATTGAAGTTATGAATATTCAGATTTTAATAAAGTTGAATTTGACTCTTATATGCGGGCGGACAGACCTAGACGGACGGACAGACAGAGCGAAACCATAATGGTTTCTTGTAGGACTACGCAACCCTTAAACAAACCCCAAAATAGTAAAATTATACTTTGTCCGGCTTTTCCGAATCAGTGACAGCTTTTAAAATATTTAACGATTCAAAAGAGCTTGTAAAAGTGTGCTTGAAAAAAAGACATCATTTTATTAAATATATAAATATATACAGGAATATATGGCACACGAACGTTTGTTCCTAAGGTAGTCAACTTAATGCCTGTGTGACAGACACAAATATTTTTTTTTTAGAAATAAATACATGCATATGTATAGAAGGCGGGGTCACTGCCCACTGCGCCAACGGGCCAGTCCGTTTTATTTAATTTGGATTTAGCCATCACCAAATTTAACTGCAATATCAATGTGGTAATGAAAGTTAAAGTATTTGACTTAGCATAAATATGCGAAGAAGAAGACGTCAAAAAAATTATTCGAAGAAGAATTTAAAAAACTCCAAGAAACTTGGAATCATAACGAGTTTTGGCCTAGTTTCGCGTGCAAAAAGCTATTTGTTAATCCGTTCTGCAACGCGGCTGATCCTACTCCACAGTACGAATTACACAGAGTAAGCACTTCTCAGAGATGCGCTACGGGCGAAATATTTTCCGTTCAGACGTTTTCCTTCTTTTTTTTAATCTGATTTATATTAGTCTTAAATCAATTTATCTTCTTCTTTTTAACGATGGATGTAGCTACTAAAACAAAGCATTTTATTTGAATGAATGAAAAAAACCCTGAGATTTTTTTTACTAATAAACTCCAAATTTATTTATTTTTTATAAAAAGGTCTTCTTCATTGCTTTGTCTTTTACGAAAAAAGAGATCGCTTCACCATCATAATCATCATTCCATCCTGGGGTAGTCCATTGCTTAAGTAGGCCTCCTCCATCAAGATCCCCGGATCACTTCATCCTAGTCATCCTCATCCGGTCTACTATCAGGGTACGCATGCACATATACTGTAATGGAGCAAAGAATAAACAAAACTTTTTTTGAATTGATTTGCTAATAAACTGCTATTTAACATAGGATATTTCACTGCCAGTGTTCCCTCCCCTGCCTAGCCAAATCTGGTATGATCCTACTAGTGCGGCTTTAGATGTCCTTTCTAGATATAAATAATTCATTTAAGGAAATTTAAATATAAAAGTTAATTATGTAATAATTTTCATCAACATTATAGTGCAATGTTGTAAACTTAAATTTTACACCTGTAACAATATACATCAAACGACAACACCAATTTTCTGTCGCGTCTGTCCTCTTTTGTTTATAAGTTACTAGTTGTTTCCCGTGTTTATGTATTATGTAGCTCAAAGTGTTTGTACACTTTGATCCTTGAAGTCTACTAAGTTCTACGAAACTGCGCAGTTACACAAAGTCCCGGCCACACTACATGATCATTGAAATGATCATTCATATGAAGCTGTGTCTGGCTCCGGCGTAAGTGTAAAATTAAATTCGCGAGGACTCTTAGACCTCTTTATTCTAGCATCGTTCTTAGTCGATGTCCACTAACTACAAACTACGTCCTTGCCAAATTTTCCGCAGCTTTTGAGAGTTCGTGATGACCTTCGGCTTTAATATACATAGATTCAAAATAGTTTAATTTTTCTTGCCGATATGTGAATAATGTTATGGGAATGAAGTTAACTAAGAAAGAAATGTAACGTCTTTACTCGCAATTCATTGCAAATAAAAAATATTGATATTTATTGGTATAAAGACTAACTCATGTTAGTTGTCTCACTCATGTGACAGCCCTGATTGTAAAGCAAGGTTCCAACAGTGGCGTGAAATTGTCACATCAGATCTTGTTAATGTTACAACAATGATTGACAGAATCACTCCTGGAGTTGACATCGCGGCAAGCCATCTTTGGATGTACATTTTAAATATTAATATATAATATAAAAATTAGGTAATTACGTTAACATAACGATATAGAATATTTAATGAACCTCAGATAGCACCGAAATGTACTTAAACTTTATTATATAGTACTAACCTAGTCCGCGGTTGGAAAACTGAAATATGGTCTCCACGGCACAGGTGCACCTATTGTGGAGACCGTCAGCAAAATAATGGACTGTAATTTTATTTTATTGTTAATAAAGATTTTTTATTTATTAAAGGTCCTTGGGCAAAGTAATGGACCGAGAGTTAGCTGGTAAATAATTTTGCGTAGGTATTTAAGGCACCGAGATACATACATAGGTCTATATGACACACGGACGTCTGTTCCTAAGACAGACAACTCAATGCCTGTGTTACAGGTAACAGACGCCTGTTATACAATTTTTTTTTAAGAAATGTTTAAGTACATACCTGTAGATAATACGCCTAGACTGAAGGCGAAAATCGAACCCACAACCCACGTAGGGGAAGGAAAACTGCGCTAACGGGCCAGCCATATGAATAAAATTTAATTTCCAAAATGTATGTAACCGCATAACTTACACTTAAATGGATAATTCTTTTTTTCGTTGTGTTCATTCCTGTCAGGACAAGGTTTGTATACTTAAAAATGTCTGTCAGTTTGATATGGTGAATTTTGAAAAATATTCGGGCAGGTAATTGGAACGGAAATAAAATTATAGGATATTAGAATGTTAAATAGCGAGTAACGCAACGTTCGGGCAGGACAACGTCTGCCGAGTCCGCTAGTTATTATAATAAACGCTTGAAGAACTTCTTAAAAGATAGATTACACGTTCTTATAACTTGAAAGCCTAAATCTATACGTAAAAACATCTTATTATGCTGGTTCGTATGACGTACCTACATCAATAGTTACTTAGTTCGTATACGTCATAAGAAACCTTGAGAGTTTTTATTGTTCTACCACCCTCAAATCTAATGATTTTTAAAGTAAAACTTTGCGCACGGATAACTTGGGGAGTAAGCTGGTGGATGCGTGACGAGAGCGTTACAAAAAGTGTGATCGGTCGAGGCGATTCCACTACCTTTAACAATTTTTTAACTTGTTGATGCATTAAGTTCAATTATACAAATGTAAACATATGTACTTATGTATAGACTGAGTTAAAGAAGTTTACTTCTTCTACTTCTTTCGTGTGGTGTAAAGCGCACTCGTTTTTTTTTTTTAAATGGCTGAGCGCTACAATATCTTCCGTAAATCTAGACAATTATAGGATGCCTAGATATGCAGTATAAGAGAATAATTCGAGTTTAGAATCTTCAAAATATGGTAATATTGCAGCTCGGAAAATAGGACAATGGTCTGAAAAGAGGCAGGCCTTTTCCCAGAAGTGGGTTATTACAAAGTAATAAAAAAACGTATTCGGTCCAACCATGATTACAACATGATTCATAATTCAACCAGCACTTTATTTTATAGGGCATAACAATGAAACAGAATCTTTATAACTGGTACCTATATCGATATTATATTACGACCTTCATTTTAACCGCTTCCGGATATCACATGTTATAATCTGTGGACGGCACAGATTAAATAGTTATTATTGAGTGACCTTCGCGTTATAAATAGAATTAGCAAATTTTTAGCTATTTTTTATGACCATTAAATTCTGCCATTAGGACAAGTTAAATTGCTACCTAACTGTTATTGACATCATGAAACAAATTCAAATATATCCAAAAAATTAAGGCCTAATTAATATTCTCATTACTACTTCCGTTGATCTTTTAAATACTTTTTTATAAGTGACCACAGACAATAGACCAATGGACTCGTGAATCTGAACCATAGTCCTTACCATAGACTTCAACAAAATTTGTATCGTTAATCCACATACCGATAACTTTTAAATATGGTGTAGTTCTATTTATATCCTCAAGGTTAAGCAATTATAGCTATTTCATTTGTGCCGTCCGTCCATAGATCCGACACGTGGTATCCGGCACCGACTAACAGCGAAGGTCTTAAGGTAATAAGGGTGAAGGCATTATGAACAACTCTGATTTAGTGTCCCACCCTTCGATATTGTGTTTAAAGAACTTTTTTTTTTTCTCAAGAACAATGTTCACTTAAGAGATTTTTTACAATATTTTCTTAAGTTAAAAACAAACATAGTGACTACAGGTATAAATATAATTATTCTAGACAACATTCCTGAACGTATTTTCTTAATTTTCTTTTGAAAATAATAAACGCCTTGTTTTTAGTACAATTGTGAGGTTTTTAGATTATATATTGTATTATGATGTTGAATGTTTTAAAATAAAATGTCATATAATCAAGGGCGGACTTAATTTTTTTAGTGATGCGGGAATTAATTCTAATTCTATAATTGTATTAAGAATGAAACATAAATCATCTAAAAAAAATCTATAGTTCCCAATGGAATTAAATCAAAAGGTGGCTTATTCAAGTAGATTCTTACAAGCTCTTTTGAGTCGTTAAATATTTTAAAAGCTACCACTGATTCGGAAAAGTCGAACCACGAGATGAATCAGCAAGAAACTCGCTAGCCACTCTTGTAAAAAAAGTTTTTACAATGAGTTTAATACATTTGCATGTTGTTATGAATGTTCACAGATCCTAGTTGTGCCACAAAAAAAAAAAAACAATGATACCTAATAAAAATAAATTATACTTAAAGATGTAGAATTTTCCGATTTTAATAAAATCACTGTATGTGAAGCAGATGAAAAGCAAGTTAGTTAAGTCAACGTGAACAAATAGACAAAACTTTTAATTTTTAATATAGAATTATCATCAATCGAGAAAGTCGTAGCTTAACTTTGTCCGGAATTTGAGTCGATCGCTAGGTCAAGTAGCTCTTACCGCGGCCGGGTGATAGATGGGTGACCAATTCTAACACTCGTTTTCAAATATGCGACCTCCTACGTATTTCGGAAGGCATGTATAACAGTGGGTTCCGATTAATTTCACTGAGTGATATTAGTCGTGAGATTGTACATATCGAGTTCCGGGGATGACGATAGACGGCAGTCAGTCATCTTAACACACTCCACATCCAATTTTTATGCAATCTGAGCGGACCCTAGTACTATACCGGGATAACGCTAGGAAGAAGAAGAATTATCTACAATGAACATTTTTTTTTAAATAATAGTATAGATAAAAAAATCTTAGGTAATGGTTTGGTTTAAAGTTAATATCTATTTTGGTTTGATTAATCTGTACCCGGCTATAACTCATCGGTCATGTCTTATTACGTCGTTATTCTTATGGCTGAGGGTCGTGATTCCCCCTCTGGGTCTTGTTAATGAGACAAAATTCGTAATGAATGTTCTACGGAATTGTACATCATAAAAATATCTATAATAAAGTCCGTGATGGCATATGTCTATCTCCTAAGTATAACCCGCAGGAACTACATTTATCTTTTAAATATTACAAGAAAATAATGAACTATTTACGCAGCTATTTTAAAGAATACCGTATTTAACCTTATCCATTTAAATACTCTAGATACTTTGTACATTTTATGCATATAGTTAAATTAATAAGTCAGAAGATATGAGACATTTAAAATATGGTGGCAGTGCCGACCGTTGGCGAGAGCTTGGTGGCGTAAGAGACCAATAGATGGCGCTATCATTTGATATAAAAATAAGCTGACATTATGGCAGTACAACGTCTGCCTTGTCCGCTAGTTCTAAATAATAAAAAAAAAAAGAATTTTGTTTTTTTTTTTGAATATTTTAAATTTTGTCAGGTGACGTCGCTTTTGACCGCTCTGCCCGTTGTCACATTTTGGTGACATACCAAAGTATCACCATATCAAAGTGTGACGTAATTTATGGGTGACCCCATATATTTAATAAGAAATATTTTGTAAATCACAAAGTTACATAATTTCGGTTATTAAAACTGTTGTGACCTTTCAAGATCTATAAATAGACAAAAAGAATTCGCAACAACAACGACCGACTATTCATTACTCAATGAAGTACATTCAACTGGTTCCAATGAATCACAACAGACGTAATATGTACATGCTCTGTGATAATCAGACTCGGTGCCAAGACTTGTTAAAGAGTATTTCTAATCAAATTAGTGTTGTGACCTCATAAACGCTGAGGACTGGCCACTGCTTCGTCTTAGCCATTTGTTGTCTATGGCTGCCAAGAAAAACATTACATTGATTTTATGGAGATTAGAATATAAGGAGGACCATCTTCTATGAGGAGCTAGTTGAAAAAGTGGCCATTTGTAAACAGCAAATTATCGTTCGAGTGCCAGCCTCTGTTCTGGTCGGAGGTGGGAGAATTCATCACTTAATACAAACTGAATAGCTGAAATAGAATCTTAGTATAAATTCTTTTTAAAAATAAATATTTGCAAAATTAAAGTTATTTGTTAAAGTTTAAAATTTAACATTCCTTAATAGCTACTACACTTGTTTCATCTATTCGTCTTTTAGTCGTTTCATCTATTGGATTGAAATAAGGTAGTTCCTTAAATTTTCCAAAAAGTTAAACCTTTAAAATTCTTTATAATTCTAAATTTAACTATATAATTATCTTTTTACTGTAAAGAACCTCCTTTCTATGTCTTCATTTCCTAGTCGATTCAATTTTTTATTTTGGTATTCAGTGATGCCTTTTGTATATGTATCAAAGCCAAGAAATATTTAGAAGTTTGTATGTTACTTCAAAAGTGAGTCAGATTTTGATGTAATTTTTAGATTTACACATTTTGATTCGAAAAAAATATACCATAACAAATTAAAACAAAAATAATCCAAAGTTGAAAGCAAAAGGGTAAGATAAAAATACATAAAAATAAAGAAAGAAATACAGGGAGTTCTCTGTGTATATCTTTCAGGTCTTTTACCTAACTCATTTGCTTTCAATATTTGTTTTTGTTTTCCTGACCTTATTCTTTACATAGCTAAATAATAATGCGGGGTCACTATGATAATTTTTAATAGTGATACCAAAACTCTACTAAACTGGGTTTATGGGCTCTTATGGATGCAAGAAATCCTCATAAACATAGATATAAATCAAATA
Source organism: Charaxes varanes (assembly GCA_024363005.1). Taxonomy (NCBI): domain Eukaryota; kingdom Metazoa; phylum Arthropoda; class Insecta; order Lepidoptera; family Nymphalidae; genus Charaxes; species Charaxes varanes. Next base: position 70,341 of record JANCMC010003772.1, on the reverse strand, counting down.
TATTATCATGAGAATATTAAATATTATTTTTAAAATATGCTCTATAATGACTTGTGTAAGAGTTATTAAAAATTATGATTCTATATAGAGCAGCAGTCGGCAACATATGTTCTGCAGGCTGCAAGTGGCGTATGACAACTTTCTTTATAAGATAGATAATACACTTACATTACATTACACAGCTGTAAAGCTTTCGTATAATATACTAGAATTCATCATTTTTAATATCCTGTATAATATATACTTCATAAATTTATAACTAGACATCAAATTTTGCAAACTTGAGACGTGGTCTGCTTGCATCTCATTTTTAATAGTGTGGTTGTTGCCTGCTTTAGTTTGGTTTTTTAATTTGGTTCAAAAGAGGTACGCGACCCCGGACTATTGTAGCTGCTGTTGTTAATACCTCTATACCGTTCGGGACAGTAGCATCCGCATTTTTTTCCTTTCCTTATCCTTTATATCCTTTTACTCCATCTTCTCCTTTACACTAATTATTTTTAATTATTGGTTTATATCTTTTTATGATACTTATGAAACAAATTATTGCTTTGTTATACTTTTCTTGTATATATTCCTTTAGGCAATTATTGTTAAAGTAATTCTTCTACTTCGTTTACAGTAATATTTTACGTCTTGATGTAAAACAAACAGAAATTAAATAAAAATTCAGTGGAAGTGGCGGATTTTTTTCGGTCGCCCCTCGTGAGTGTCGTGAAAGAGTCGGACGTAGACTCGTTCCTACAAGTCGATTTAAGTTAGGACGAGTGATAAATTACATTTCGTGAAACAATAGTGAGAAAGGAGAAAAAGCGCCCTTTTTATTGTCTCAGTCAATAAACCGAGGAGACTTAGAAAATTTTTGTCGTCCACCTCAAAATTTTATATCTGTAAAGGAAACAGTTATAATGATTCCCATTAGCTACATGAAGTAATTGACTTTCTGCTTAAGTATATACCAATTTTGTGCTACGTATTTCAAATAATAGATGAGTAGCGTTAGTTACAATTATATATTTCTTTTTTTATAAAGAATATTAGGAATACTTTTTAGGTATGTCTAATATTCCCCTTTTCCCCTCCTACTAAGCTTAAATTAAAAGCTTGTAGAATTAAAAATGTAAAAGCAGATGTATTGACTTATTTCTAGTAAAAGGCTCATTGTAATCTGTGTTAAATGTCTATCAGTATTGCCACCCTGACAATCGTGACGTAAGACGAATTTCATTGGTCGGTCGCAAAGGCAGCATTAGGATATGTCCGCGATAGCAGTGCTACCATCATTGACAACAATATGATGAATTTCTATTAATGGTTGTTATGGTGGCAATGAGATGGAAGTTGTGGGTTTCTTTAAAAGCGGTGTGTTGATTTTATCAGTGATTATACACTTAAGTCCGTGAGACTAACAAAGAAAAATTGCAACCTTATTAGGTAATTGATAGAATCAGCCGTTACTTTGCGGAAATCCATGACATGCATGAGAAACTAAACTACTTTGCTTTAATCCGCGAATTATAGAATTCTTGGCATAATTAGTGATTTAGAAATGAGTATCATTTCTTGAAGGTCCATAAGAGTCGGCAACTCGTTCTTCAATTATGCATTCAGTGTTGTTACAATACCATGCACTACTTTATTACAATTTTTAATCAGTGCACTTGACAATGTATTGTTGCGTGCACTAAGGTGGTCTTCAACTATAGACATACTTGATTTTGTGTGTTGATTTTTACAGCTTTTAGATTAAATTCAATTATGATCTAAATACATCTACTTCGATACACACACAGGCACTAACAGCCTCATCATACACGTGAACACACAATTAAATTAAATTTTATTTGCGAACGGGGCAGTGCGTAAAAGCATTTCCCAGCGCCAAAAAAAAAAGGCAAGTATACCCATTTGACATGACATTTTTTTTAAATTTTATTTTGAGAAATAAAAGGCTTTTATTATTATTATTATAACTATTAAAGTACATCCATATAATACAATAGGACATAATTGAATTGACAAAAATGATTTAAAAAAAAATTGCAATAGATAATTAAAAGTTAACGTCACAAATGAATACAATATCAGAGATAATTAAAAATAAAATTTTCAATACTATAATGTCAAAAGTAAAAATTAAAAAAAAAAATCTTCGAGAAAAATAAACAAGAATGAGCATTTTTGAGAAAAGTCCTCAAAATGCATAGTTACCTTTGTTTTATTTAGTGTTAATTTTTTTTCTTCATATACGATCGTCAAGTGTCATGTCCACGGTTGTCATAAGACTCTCACCAGTCAGCCTGCGTATTTAAATGTGGACAAAACAGCTAGTTCGCTGCTCATAATTAGAAAAAAACAATTTACTCACAATCCCACCTTTCACGAGCCTTAGTACCACTAGAGTTCCATTTACATCAAAGATCAGGGCTTCTGAAACGCCGAGGAGCAATTCTGACGTCCAGGGGTACTGTTTCAGATTAAATATGGCTTCGTAGTCTTGAGTTACATTCCATATCTCTGATTGAACTGAAATTTGGTACACTTATGTATTTTGACGTGTTGATCAAGAATCTAAAATTTCATTTTTTTTTTTTATGTTACAAGGAGGCAGACGAGCAGGCAGCAGGCACCGAAGTGCCTACCGGCGCCCATGGACATCATGATAGCCTATAATCTTCCGCGATAAATGGGCTATCTAGATCTGAAACAATTTTTCAAATCTGACAAGCAGTTCCTTTTATTTTTATTAACGTGACAAAATAGCAAATAGCTCGCTTTAACATAAGCAAGCCAACATTGATGAATAATGTTTTAGTGGTCTAATGTCGTTAGTTCGAAAGTGGTTTCGTTAAATTTAATCAATTGATATATCATCCTGCGAATTCATCCATCTATTCCAATCGATTGATATACAGATTGCTTATTGTATTTTAAAAACTATCTTTTTCTATTACAAAAACCTCAAAAATGTCTATAATACATACTTTATGTATTATAGAAAATATTTACTGTATTACTGTCTGTCAAAGATAGACAGTAATGGCCTTTGTCAGCCTGATCCTAAACAGCTTGACCTATTTATATTAAATTTTATATGTATATTCCAAGGGCATCGTAGATGATATGCAGAGAAATTAGACTAGTTAGGTGGCGCTGTTGTCGGTATGTAATCAAAATAAGGCATGTTTCTCACATACTCCTCTATAACTCACAAAAGACTGGGCCTTATTGAATTGTGCCAGTTTTGTTTTACTGGCATTATTTCAGAGAAGAATTAAAAGAAAATAAAGAAAGAAAAATTCAAAGGAATAGTTTGAAAATACAAAAAATATGCAGAGTTAGTCGCATTTTCGGAATACTTCCAATAGATGGCGTTAGTGCTGGGACTTTTCATCTAACCTTAATTCGAACAAGACAATGTCTGCCGGGTCCGCTAGCATAGTTATATATTTCTTAACGATAAAACCACAGTTTTGATTGATGTCTTGTTATTACTAAATATTGAATATATATTTTGTAACTATATTTGCATTCAATTGTAATACTAAAAGAAGCTATACCACGAACTTTTCCAAACGAAGTAAGTTGACTCATCGACTTAGAACGATGATGAATGTTCATGGTTCGTAAAGCTAGTGCTAAGCCCTCTGACGCACGAACGTTCTCCATAGTTTTACTTACTTTTACTTTCGAATACGAAAGTCAAATGAAACATTAAAGCCACCGTTTCACACAATTTCGTTGCTAAATATTGCTAACACGAATGAAATCACACACACGTATCGAATCGTCGACGTTACGGCTATGGGAACAATTTTGTCATATATGAATTGTGCGAAACTTTAACCATTTACGAAGCGCTCGCAGCGGAAGCTCTCAAATGGGAAAAAGAACCCCCGATTTTGAAACATTCTTCACTGATGCTCCGCTCCTATTGGACTTAGCGTGATGATAAATAACCTATAGCCTCCTTCGATAAATAACCTATCTAGCACTGAAAAAATTTTTCAAATCGGACTAGTAGTTCCTGAGATTACCGCGTTCAAACAGACAAACAAACAAATAAACAAACAAACTCTTCAGCTTTATATATTTGTATAGATAGAAATACTAGTCAATAACTATGGCTTTGTCTGAGTCGCGAGTTTTGCAAGTTTTTCTTTCATTTTTTGTTGAAGTCATTGTAAATGCCTGAGTACCAACACTTTAATAAACAAACCGTTATATTTCATTGAAAATTCCATAAAAATCAAATCACGTTTATCAAAGGCTAACTGAACCCCTGAATTTGTCTGCATAAAATTAGGTAAAATAAATATATTTAATTTTAGCGTGATGATATATAGCCTATAGCCTTCCTAGATATGTAAGCTCTCTAAAACTTAAAGAATTTTTCGAATTCGACTAGTAGTTCCTGAGATTAGCGCGTTCAAGCAAACAAACAAATTCTTCAGCTTTATATATGAGTACAGATATAGGTAAAAGTATAGATACAAAATACTGTTACACAGTTAAATAATATAAAAGATACATCTCAATTAGTGATTGGTCCACAAATATTGAAATAAACTCAAAAATGAAGTTTTCCATATTAACTATTTCCTTTTTTGAATGATGAAAATATTTAGTATCAACCTTTCCACAGGCGCTTTTAATAGTAAAATCGATGACTAAATAGAACACCAGTCTGATTGAAAAACACATAAAAAAAACAATTTAAGTTTTCAAAGTGAAGTTAATACCTGCAAATAAACATCTGAAATGGCGTAAATATTTGTTTAATACCAACTTTCCTACAGGCGCTTTTGGCATAATACCGGAGCCAGAGATATGTAGCTCAAAGTGCTTGTACATTTTTGACCTTGATTAGACTTACTTTAATTAGAGGTAGCGCCATGCTTGTAGCCGAATTGGGCCGGCGCGTCCGGGTACCAGTACCTCTTCCTCACATGAGAATTTATGAGCGCTCGTCACGCTAGATTTAATGTAATTGCACTGCACTCCACTATGCTCATTTTTATTAAAACCCGGATAAAGAGATAGAATGACAAACATTTCAAAAGCGTACAGGTAATATAATAGATGAAAAGATGATGTTTAAGCATTGGTAACAAATGAAATAACTATACAGGTTCGTAGATAAAGAGATAAATATTTTAGTGGCATCTATTTTGCTATTAAACAATGCTGCAAACCTCCATCCTGCAAAGGTGCAAGAACCATTTATGAGTTAAAATAAATTTACAAAATCCATGTTAGTTTATTTATCATTTAATAGAAACTTCAAAAAGTTAAGTTATTTATACTGTTATATAAATATTTGAGATAAAATAAAACTTGAGTTATTTATTGCAAAATTTATAAGAGGTGTCAGACCAAGTTGGTGGTAAATTGTTTCCATCTATTTAAAAGAGACCCATCAAGGTTAAGACTGTTTAACAATCGAATACTCCTCGGTATTGATTTCCAATGTTCAATTAATCAAAGGACCTTGTAAAAGACAATTTGATGTTGTTTTATCTATTGAATTTGAAATCTGAATTTGAATCTATATGACTACTAAATTTTGAAACTAAAACATACGTAACAATGTCCATAATCTGAAATTCAACAATATAATATATAAATTTCTGCTGAATCTAAAACGTATCTCCGAAGGCACACCAGATCATTAAACGATATTTTATGACATAGAATTTAATATCGATAAAGTTCGTGTCGTTTATATCGCATGAGTTGGGGAATTTATGTTTGTTGTCCAGCAAGCCTTCGAAGTTTGCTAATTAAGTTACTTTAAGTGCATTAAAAAGATTTTCATCTTTGAAGTTTATTTATAACTCAGCATTATTGAGGAGCTAATAAAATAACTTAAACACCACATCAATAGAGCAACATAAAAAGACAAAAAACCGGACAAGTGCGAGTCAGACTTGTGCACTAAACGTTCCGTACCTTCACGTAATTATTTAAAATTTATACATTTCACAAGATTACTTTTAATTTGAAAATGTCAGTGAAAGTTTTTTTCCCAATTTTATAATATTTGGAATTTTTCCTATACTTGCACATCAAGATATGTAATAGCGTCTTGGATATTTTCTTGTTCTATTCACAGAAAAATAAAATTTGACAATTAATATAACATACGGTTGTCACGATTACGCTTTGACATCATCCGATACATGTGTGTTTTTTAATAATTGAATATATATTGCGTATTATGAAAAAATATTAGCATTCCCACACCTTTATATGAACTACAAACTGTGTCAAATTTCAAACTTTTCCGTCCGCGCAATTTTCGTAAGATGGTACCTAATGTTTTCGCTTCATGTATTAATTAATCGGCAAACTTCCAAAAATCAATATGATTATTTAAAAATATAGTACTTAATAATAGAATTTTGAGGATATTCCAAAATTTGAAAGAGGGAAGTTAACTTAGGGAGTAAATTTTTGTTTCACTCGATGAATTCTCGATGGTCTCAAAAATGACAGCGAAAATTTTTCAATTGTTTTTAAAAGTTAATTTATTTATTCACTGTCAAGTAATATACGTTTGTTTGTAGTTAAGTTTATTATTATTTATATTTAATCATATAATTGTATTTTCACTTCAACAGTGAGAGGAGGTGGGTAAGATTCGGTTCTCGTACAACCCGGATAATAAAAACCCCGGATAAACCGGCTAAAACCGCGTTAAGCATGCTTAAATCCGTTATCGGCTACTAGGAGAGCATAAACCGTTGAAGGCTCTTAATCCATTCCCCCCATAAGGTAAAACATAAGGTCCACAAAAGTTAAGATTTGTTTTAATGTGTCTCGCTGCAACAAAACTACAATTTATGATACATGATAATTATTAATTAATTATTTTACACAAATACAACATTTGTTTTAGTATCTTATTTATTTTTTATGGTATATAAAAACTTGGAACGAGTAAATTGTGAAATATCAAACAAATAGAATGACGTCGTTTTGTCTTAAAGAAATCCCTTGAAGTTAAAATTTATTTTTAATTATCATCATAACATGAGATCAATCTATTAAATGACTTTATCGTGTAAGCTGTAAGAAGAGCTACAGCAATATTTACCCTTACAACCTTTGATAAAAAGGCTACAATTGAAATACTACTTTATAATAACGGCATAAAGTATAATTTTAAATGTACTGTAATTTACCCTTACACGTTTGACAGTGCTTTGTAATTGAGATACTACTTTAATGCAGAAACATAAGGTATTGTAATTCTTTGTCGAACTAACTTTTGCATATTGGACAAACCTCTGTGGTTTATAATATGCAATTTAACGATGTCTTTTAATGTATTTTGTTACAAAATTAAATTAAAAAAATTAAAAAAATTATACATTTTATATAATGTCAATATAATTGATTGAAATCATAACAATCTATGACTAATTGATCTTGTTAATGTCTACAATGAATTGCATAACGAAAGTATGTACGAGTAAGTGAATGCTCTATCGTGTGTCCAGATTAGCCAACGATGGCCGGTCGGCGGATTCTGTTACATTTCAATATCTGGATCATTGAGACATTGCGTTTAACACTGGTTTACGAAGGCAATGCTTAGAACCATCAAAATCTATTGCGACATTGAAGGTTCCCATCGATTTTTTTCCTAAGGCTAGCATTGATTAACAAAACTTATGAAACATACGTATGTAATATCGTGCAATTAAACAAAATTTTAACGTCTGTCTATAATTATTTTAAGCTGTCATAGTAATTAAAAAATGTTTCTTTCGGGCTATTCTCTGAAATGTATATCTATACTAATATATAAAGCTAAACAGTTGTGTTTGTTTATTTGTTTGCTTGAACGTGCTAATCTCAGGAACTACTACGCGGGAGCAGGTAGTATATACTGTGCAACTTACTTAGTCATCAATTCACATCTCTTTAAATTTAAAGAGGATGTTTTGCTGTTGTTTACTTCTACTTTAGAACGGTAATTTTTATAATGCCGGAGCCAGACATAGCTTCATTTGAATGAGCCTTTCAATGACCATATAGTGTGGCCGGGGACTTGGTTTAGCTGCGCAGTTTTGTAAAACTTCAAGGACAAAAATGTACAAACACTTTGAGCTATGTCTGGCTCCGGCATAAGGTAAAGGTATATGTATAAAATGAAGGGTTCTCAAAGGAACGCTATGATTAAATTGTTTATCGCTCGAACGAAGTACGCTTATCAAACTAGTGTTATAATTATTTCTTACACTTCATTGATCAGTCTGTTTCTGTAACATGAATCACAAATTTATTTCTCAAAGCGTTACAAAATGTAATTGAAGCGGTATTTAAATTAGGCGACACACAGCGCCTCTCGTATGTATGTATGTGAGAAACATACAAACATTATATTGTCCATGGGCGCCGGTAGGCACTTCGGTGCCTGCTGCCTGCTCGTCTGCCCCCTTGTAATATAAACAACAAAAAAAAAAGTATCCCAACGTTCAGGCACGACACTTTCTGCCGGCTCCGTTAGTAATAAATATTTATAAAAATTAGGCAACAACCATACTATTTTCTACTTTTTTGCTTACGCTAAGGGTAGCTGGCAGAGATCTCTTGAAGAGATAATTTAATTCTTTCGAAATCCTTTTAAGTCTTTTAAAATTTTGTGGTACATAAATAAATATTTATTTTTATTTCTATTAAATCTGCATTGAAACAAGAATCTAAATACGAAAAGAGAAATGATTTTATAATTTTGAAAACGTCTTTTATTTCATTAGTTTAATTCAGTGATTCTATTAAATTTTGAGGGTTTTAATATACTTGTAAAGAATCCTAATTATTTTGGTCGCCTTTGTAATTCTTTAATAAATTTGCTAGTAAAAAGTTCCATGAGAATCTCTCTAGGAGTTTAGAAGACTACTCATAACAAACTTACAGACAAACAAACAAAAACTTAGAATTTGTGTTTTTTCATAGGTATTGTATAGTTGACCAAGAAAGTTAAAGGAGATTTTGTTAAGGATTATTGTTAGAAATTAACGTAATGGCATAACAAGCAAAAATGAGCCTTTTAGCTAATTGTCGTGCAGACGACATTCGACCTTAGCGTGGCAAACCAATTTCTTGATCGGCCATACATGGCCATAAAAATTTTGTCAAAGAATTTTGTTTCAAAGTTACAAACAAACAATTCAATTTCATATTTACGTATAGATATCTTATAGAATATTATTTAATATTGTGAAATTTCAAAGCAAAATCAAACATTTATGATAAAAATAGACAATAATACGACCTTTTGACCCTAAAATTTCGGTTACTATCTGAGGTCTCTAACACAATGCGGCCCACACGCGGTTGTATAACATTATTATCTCAAATTCAGTATTATTTAATATTGTGAAATTTACAGTAAAATTATATGTTAAAAAATATACAACATAGATATGTCGATCGTTAAATTGTGGTTACTATCTAAGTTACGCTCGCATTTACTATTTCTATGATATGTGTGTAAACATTTTTTGAAAATAAAGATATTTTTTTATTTATTTATAATATTTATTTATTACCTTTGCATTACATGACTTTGATAACTGAAAATTTAAAACAAAACTTTCTAATTGTATTTGTATGATAATCATAGAATTTAAACAGCAAACCTACCTTTTCAAACTGTTGATGAATCACGTTCTGACATAACAACGATATCTGTAATGGTTTTCAACAGTCAAACCTATTTCCTTGCACTTTTCTAATTGTTGTTATAATTTATTTATAAGACAATTTGGCGGCTTTAACTTCTAGTTAAGATGTCTACGACTCTACAAAACTCGTTTTTAAAATTTAAAATAATTATTTTGAATGTTCTTTTTGGCAATTAAAATTAATTATATTCCTTAAACATTCTATAAATCCTTATAAAATTGTAAAAAAAAATCTAAAATAAAAATGTATAACGACTTTTGTTCTGAATACTAAAAATTTGAATCAATCAAAAGCATATGAAAGATAATAATTACAATGAATAGAGAGGCCAAGAAGCGTAGAGAAGTTGCCATTACTGTGATAACAGTAGCGATGTCACTGTAATTTTATGCATTTCGTTGTGGTTTTCAACATAATGTCTGATAGCTCAAGAGCTGGCGCTATTTACTATATTATTTTGGTACATGTACTATGTAAGTTCTGTTTTCATAATATTATTTCATGTGCAGTGGCAGATTGAATCTTCATTTTAATATCCATAGTACCTACTTCCATATTTCAAAATATCCGTATTTCATCTTAGCGTTTCGTTGGCAAACACTTTATTGAAGTAGCCTAATATTTAGCTACGTTAACACCCCTATTAGAAGCAGCCATTACGTCAACATGTGTGCAGGTGGTAGGGCACGCAGGGAACGATAAAAGATGGGACATCGTTTGAGATAGAAGTTTTCAGTTGCATACAAAGTTACGTCGTTTTTTGATTAGAAAATTGTTATAGTAATATTACTTATATTACTTATAGTAATATTACTTATAGTACTCTTTTACTCATTTGAAAATATAAGTTTCAGTTTTATAAAAATGACATTAAAATCATATTAATTTACTTATTTAGTGGTTTTGGTTGTATGTATGGCTTACATGGAGTTAGTATGTTTTAATTTAGATATAGTTTACTATTTAAATTAGTGTTTGTTTGTTGTTATAAGGATTTGTTATTTATAATTAATCTTGAAAAGATGCGTTTTATAAAACGAACAATTAAATAATAAGCGAATAATGAAATTCGCACGATGAGAACACTCAATTTATAAGTTTTAAGGCGGCCTTGATTTGCAAACTGGTTGGACATACGCTCTGTGCGATAGCAACTTGTTTATTATCATAGCAAAGATAAAATAAGAATTATAGTGAAATCAGATCAGTACCGCTTAATAGATTGAATAAACAACAGTTCAATCCGTGAATAGAGTTGAGAATTATAAACGAATAAAAGACAATATACCCCATTAATATATTTTATACATAATTCCTATGAAATGGCGGGAAAATTTCGGGTATTTATTTTTTTTAATTTATTGGCATATGTTGTGGGGAAGAAACTAAGTCAAGTGTTGATATTGAGTAGGCATAACATTCGTGCACCTTTAACAGAAAAGTTGGAGCGCTTTTCACCAAATCCTTGGCCTGTGTGGACTGATAAACCAGGTTGTTTAACAGAGAAAGGCGGGTTGTTAGAAGAATACATGGGAGAGTATATTTCTAGTTGGCTAAGAAAGGAAGAATTATTGGATGGCAACTGTCCTGATAAAAACAGTGTGAATATATATGCAAACACAAAACACAGGACTCGAGAATCTGCGTACGCCTTTGTTCGAGGCGCGTTCAAAAATTGCAATGTAACAGTTCATGTCATTGATTCAGAGAAAATGGATCCAGTTTTCAATCCCATTATTCACAGCGATTCAGAAGAATTAAAAACTCTAATAGTTAGCGAAATGCAACAGCAATTAGACGACCTTCAACTCAGTGACGCCTATTTAGAATTGGATAACATTTTAGATGTAAAAAAATCATTTGTGTGCAAGAATGAAAATCTCTGTAGTTTTTTAAATGAAAGAGACTACATCGTTTACCAGAGCGGAATTGAGCCTAATATTAAAGGCCCATTAGAACAAGGGAATAGTATAGTAGATTCCTTTCTCATGAGTTACTATGAAGGCATGCCATTAAATAGCGTAGCTTGGGGCAAAATTAAAACTGCTGATCAATGGAAATCTCTTGCAAAAATTACTAAAGAAAATCAAAATGTTCGTTTTAACAGTACCGTTTTAGCTAAAGAAGTAGCAAAACCATTGTTGCATTATATAAAAGAAATTTTCGTAAGCGATAAACCGCTGTTCACTTTATTACTTGGCCATGACGCCAATTTAAATTCAGTGATGTCAGCCATTGGTGTCCAGGGCTATGTTCTCCCAGATCAATATGAAATTACCCCGATTGGGGGGAAATTAGTCCTACAAAAGTGGTACGATGAAAAAGTCGATGAAAACTTTTTAAAAGTTGATTTTGTTTATCTAACTAATGAACAGTTAAGACTCGGTAATAAATTATCAGAAGGGAATCCTCCCCATTGGATACAACTGAATGTCAATGGATGTCCTTCTAATGAACTAGGTTATTGTCTCTGGGAAGATTTCATGAAAATTTTAAACCAAATTTAGAAATATAATTTTCGAGGAATTAACAAATTTTCTCATAAGTTACATATAAACCAATTCAAATCTCATTGAACTATGTACTAGTAAACGTGAATCTGTATTAATAAAAATGTGTATTTTATAACAGTGCCTTTTGTTTCATTAAAATAAACAATGAGGCAAATTATTTTTTAAATTTCATTACCATAACATCAACATGTCAAAATTGTATACTTTATAGGTACTGGGTACTGTCTGTAATAGCGTCTTAATATCTTCATATTATATCGCGTGTTATAGTTTTTAAAATAATTTTGACCCAAATAGAACCGGCCAACCTTGTAACACAAACTAATTTCGTGTCTCTTTCCCCTAAGAGTACAGCAATATTCCAGCGGGTTGCAAAAAAAGAACCGAGTAAACTGTGTTAAGTAATTTCACTTAAATCATATGCCTGTGTTATTCCTTGTGAGCCAGTCGTTTCGAAGGTTGGCTGAAACAAACAGACAGATAAAAATGGTTGTTTTTGTTATAGGTATCATATTTATAGATTTAATGCTTAGAGTATACATAATATGGAGATTAGAATATAAGTATGACCATCTTCTATGAGGTGTTAGTTGAAAAAGTGCCCATGTGTAAACAGCAAATTATCGTTCGAAGATTCATCGAAATTGCCTTCCAGAACGGCGCAGTATGGTACGAATGTTACAATTAATTTACCAATTCCTTTAAAATTCTTCCTCGTTCTAATGTGGCGCCCCCTTATTTGCGGATTTTGACTGACACTTTAATACATTAAGATGTTCCCCCTTATCAAAATCTCCATAGTCACAAAGGAGCGGAATAATACTCGAAATTTATGACTTATGTATTATGGATATTACAATATAAGGAGGAAGTTGGTCCTCCTCATTATGCCGGAGGAAGACATAGTTTAATTTGAATGGTCATTTTGATGATCATCTAGTATTGCCGGGGACTTGGCGTATCTGCGCAAAGTTTTGAAGTACTGTATAGTCTTCAAGGATAAAAATGTACAAACACTTTGAGCAATATCTAGCTCCGGCTTAGAATCTTTATAATTTTGCCAAACGTATAAACGTTTTATAATTATTGATCTTGGTGAAATTAACATAAGCTAATGACCGTTTTGGTTTAAATTTTTTAAAATCAAGAGTTAGAAATAATAATACAATATTATTTTTAGTTTAGTAAAATTTATACATACATTGTGTACATGTTGCATAAAAAGGTTTGGTAGAGGGCAACTTCCGACTATTCAAAAGTTTTAACAGCATGTTGTGTTGTTGCATTATTTGTTCATCAGGTTATATCATTTAATTTTTTTTTTTAATTTAAGAATTATCTTTTTGGCACAAAGAAATACTTCTCTTAATTAGATCTTACTAATATTATATACTTTAATTTATTAATTATCGTTAATTTAGATTACTATTATGAAAATATTCAGTAAGTAGCTGCGCCACATTAAGCACGTAAAATTACATTACGCTAAAATAACGTAGCGTATCCGATAATACTGCGGTACAATACTACTGGCGTACTGACATTCATATAGTATCCGTTCACATAATGGAGATTAGTATAGAAGGTGGAACATCCCTGTATATTAAATATGTCCGTCGAATTAAGGAAATAAGGGCGGACGCCCCATCTGCTACATTCATACCATGCTAGAGCCAGACATAGCTTCATTTGGATGATCGTGTAGTGTGGCCAGGACCTTGTGTAACTGCGCAAAGTTTTCTAGAACTTTGTAGTCTTCGAGAAAAAAAATATACAAACACTTTGAGCTGTATCTAACTCCCGAGTCAAACTATAACATTTGTCTATACCAGCTCCATTCTGGATGGTTTTTGAACTATTATCTAAACTATAATGTTGGATACTTTTACAACTTTTCTCCCATAATGCCGGCGCCAGACATAATTTCAAAGTATTTATACAATTTTGTCCTTGAAGACTACAAAGTTCTACAAAACTTTGTGCAACTACACGAAGTCCCCGGCCACTTTTTCATAATCATTCAAATGAAGCTATATCCGTCGCCGGCATAAGAGATGTTACTCCTTATATTCTAATCACATAGTTCATACTTGTGCATATGCCGAAGCCAAACATAGCTTCATTTAAATGAACATGTGGCCGAGGACTTCATTTTTTTTTATTTTTTTTAAATCAATCTGTACAGCAAGTTATATGTATACAGCTTCATATACAAAAACCTCTCATAAGTTTGTGGGAATATAAATATTCCTCAGTATGCGATTACATAAAACATTATATGCAGATAACATAATATGCAGTTATTAACAAAAGTGACTTCTTACCATGCAACTCATTCGCAAACGACAAGACCTTTGTAGGTCCGAGCATATACAGGCTGATATTTGAAGTCATAATATGTATGCACTTTATTTTGTTTATTTAATTTTTTTTAATATAATTAGGTTATTTGATTTAAATTGTAAAAGGTTTTTTTTTTTGTAGCTGCACAAAGTTTTGTAGACCTTTGTAGTCTTCAAGGACAAAAGGTATAAAGACTTTGAGCGATGTCTGGCTCTGGCATTACAGTTATACTTAGTGTTATGCACTTTCTATTTCAAGCAATTAGTAAAAACAATAATGTCAAAGAATTATTATATATATTTAAAGATGAAACAAGATCGATTTAATCAATAAAATTATATTTCATTTACAAAATAAATAATCTGAACTGAATTTTTTGTTCATCGCTGTTTGTATTTTTCATCTGTGATATATTCATCTGCGCTGTGACGCGTGATTGATATTACCTGTTAATAGCTGATATTATTTGTTAATTAATAATCATTAAAATGACAATTCGACAAAGATAACATTCAGCGATGCTACGTGAACAAAGGATTTTTGTATATATATTTAAGTATTTATAGTTTTCTATGCCGGTTTTAAATCTTTTTTCCATCAGTACAATAGTTTGATGATTCTCAAAGTCTGAGAGTTATTAATCTAGTGTGCAGTCACTTTTTAACCAAATTTATACAAAGGCTTTTATAGGTTACAATTTAATGACCTCTAGACCTTTTGAAACTTATTTTACATATATAATTTTCACAATCTTCTCACATTCTTAGTTGCAATGCGTCAACCAAAGTTTAACTTGCGCGATATGTTATTGAATTCAATAATTTTTATAGTAATATGTGTTTTATTACAAGTATCTGTTTTTGCTTTTATAATTTATTCCAGTGCGACGTCGCTAAGATTAGAGCAAGTCGTTATTCTTAGCAGGCATAATGTGCGAACGCCTTTGTCAAGAAATCTGCCCAGAATAACGCAACAGTCTTGGCCTCACTGGGAAGAAGAACCTGGATTCCTAACCAAAAACGGTTTTACTTTAGAAGGATATATGGGTAAATATTTCTCTGCTTGGTTGCACAATGAAAGACTTTATCCTGAACATTGCCCAAATGAAGAAGATTTCTTTGTTTATGCTAATTCTGTACAGAGAACATTGTACTCTGCTCAAGCATTTGTTACAAAATGTTATCCAAACTGTAATATAACAATCAATCATACAGGTGCTAATAAACCTGATCCTGTATTTAGCCCATACATTCATAATTCTTCAGTAATTTTCAAAAAAATTGCTATCAGATCACAGATCCTTCGCGTTGCACATCATTCAAGTGACATTACTTCTTGCACTTACGGTATTCCCCAAGGTAGCACGTTGGGGCCCACATTATTCTTGGTATATATTGACCAATTATGTAGAGTATCAATCAGTAATGCTAAATTATTTATGTTTGCTGACGATACAGTTATACTCTTTAATGGGCATAACTGGGATCAAGTCTTTCGCAATGCAGAAGCTGGGCTTATGCATGTTACAAGATGGTTAGAGAATAGTCTGCTCACCTTAAACACTAGTAAGACAAAATATATCTGTTTCAGTAAAACAAATGTTTCTAGACCCTCCTGTAATTTAAATTTAATAATCCATACTTATCCCTGTAATCAAGTAAATAACTATAATATCATAAACTGTACGTGCGTAGAACTTCATAAAGTAGCTTTTATTAAATATCTTGGCGTCAATATTGACGAAAATTTAAAATGGGATTTACATATTAAATCTATAACTAGCAGGATAAGAAAGTTAATTTATGCCTTCAAAACCCTACGCTCTGTTGCTAGCTTTAAACTTCTTCTACAAACCTACAAAGCAATTTGCCAATGTATACTATGTTACTGTATTAGTGTGTGGGGAGCCGCCAATAAAACACTTCTAATTGAATTAGAACGTGCCCAGCGCGCTGTTCTTAAGGTAACATTGTCTCTTCCATTCAAATTTCCTACAACCGAACTTTACAAAGAATCGAGAGTACTTAGCGTAAGAAAACTTTATATATTTAACTGCATTCGGAAATATCATAAAACCACATCAAATTTAATTATACCTCACAAAAGGACATTTATCGCACCACTACCTAGGACTCGAAGTTCTTTTGCAAAAAGACATTATGACTACCAAGCACCTCGGCTATACAATATGATAAATAAAAAATACCCTAAACAACGTATTCCAAAATTAAATGATTTCAATTTAAAAAAAATACTTATAAATTGGCTTAACGATTTCGATTATGATGATACGGAAAATTTATTTAATTATTTAAACCTGTACTGAAAACTTAAAGAAGTTAGACATTCTCTCTTAGAAACATTCACACACATGTACGTTCATACAAACACACACACGCACTCATACACACACACGCACTCACACACACACATACACAACATCCGTTAAAAAGAGAAGACTGAGTTTCTATGGGCATGTCAAAAGAATGGCACCAGAAAGAACGGCAAAGAAAATCCTGGAATACATGGAAAGCAGAAAGACACAAATTAACTGGCTGAAAGAAGTAAAAGAAGACATTGCAGAAATGAACATTATACCAGAGACAGTTTATAATAGAATGGAATATAGGAATGCCATCAACAAAATACAGGGATTCAAAGACCGAACGCAATCAAAGAAGACGGGAACAACCTGGTCGCAAGAACGTAAAGAAGCCCACTCAGAAAAAATGAAGAAGTACTGGGAAGAACGCAAGAAAAAGCACAAGAAATGACTGATGCTTAGCGTAGTCCAAAGTTGACTGTAACGAATAATAATAATAATAATTTAAATTTGAAAATACTAAATAGGTTAACCAAAGTTTGAAAAGAAAACAATATTTTTTTTCAATAAAATATTGAAAATGAGCAAAAACAAGTAACCCTGCATAGGGCGCGGTCTGGAATTTTAAAAATCGGGACGCGGTGAGCCTAACAGGCAGGTGACGGGAAAATCCCTAAAACCCCTTAAACACCGTATTAAATTTTTAAAAAAATTACCGATCATCCTCAGGATGTATATAATAAGGGAAAAATATTTTTTTAAATTATTATATTATATTACTTTAAATTCCAAGGAAAGAGGCGCACTGAGCCTGACAGGCACACCAGAGAGGCGCGGTGAGCCTGGCAGGCCCATGTCCCCATTCTTGCTAGTTAATGCTACATGACCGGAAATTGCAATATCACAGGTTTCAGTAAGCACAAATAAACCAGTTTTTTATATTGAAAGTGAAAATCTATTGATTTTTGGAGTTAAACCTCAATTGGGCGCGGTGAGCCTGTCAGATCAAAATGCGTATTACGCTCCTCGTAGACAGCTAGAGACGGACTAACTGCGCAGTTTGGAACCACCTCGCCAAGTTAGGAAACTACTAGAAGGGGTAGGTCTCTCTTGAAATTCTGAGAAAAGGGGCACAAGAAAAACCGAAGCCTGTGCCTGTCAGATCGGCCGCGCCCGACGCAGGGTTAAATGAGAAAAAGGTGATACAAACCTGTTATAAATTAGGTCAGACAATTAAATTTATATTGATAATAAAATAAATTCTCCTTTATCCTCTTTGATGGTTGGCAGCACTTTCGTATTTTTTTTTAAAGTTTAGGTCACAGCCATATTCGATACATGGTCTTTTCTTTTCATACAATTACCTACATATGTGTCCGATGCCGCAAAGTGCAACGTTGTGCGTTAGTATCACGGAAGCAGGCCTTAAAATTGTTTTTACACCGGCGATCTGTGTACACTATAAATCCAACTATTTGCACGATTGTTTGATTACTGCGTGTGGAGCGGAAGGGGAACGGTTCAAATTCCCGGGCTACAAACAGTGATCAAACAAGTGTTCAAATATTAAAAGCTGTTTTCTGGCACCGGCTTTAGCGCTCTAGTGAAGATTTTGTTAAAAGCTTGTGCTAGGAGTGAAGCCGACACGACCATAGACCAACAAGGTGGAGTTTCAAATTGAGAAATTCTACGAAATTTTGCATACACTTTATCATAAAATCGGACATAATAATATGATATGTCTCACCCAGAAAAAAATACTGTACTCGATGTAGGTATAGAGCAATTTAGATGGTGGTATACGCGGGCAAAGGCGAGGACAATAGCTAGTAATTTATAATTATTGTATTACAAATATGGCGGTTTATATTGTCACGTTTATGAGTGCATGCTGTGGCTGGAAGCGTTATCATTTTAATACCCTTTCCTGCCTCAAATGAGGTCACCGTTCAAACAAGCACTCATAACAGCGATATGACTGTGACTTCTTGAAAATCACCATCAAAATAAACATCGTTATCGCCACAATGTTGATGATATTGAAACACTTGGAATCGATAGTGGATAAATGTAATAGTTAAATCATTTAAGTTAGTTGTTAAAAGGGCGTTGGTTAGGGGCACATTCTTTTATATATGAGGGGCAAACGGGCTTTTATGAATAACAAGGAGCAGATATTAGGTTATTCCTTATTCATCTGTAAGTTAGCGCAAAAATTAAGGCAGGAGTGGACGCGTCAATAGTCAGGTGGGTTCGAGGAGCGAGCCTAGAGTCAAACGGTTTCATTCCGTTCTTTTAATCAAACAGCTATATTTGACAAGGAAAAAAACGGGTATAATTGATAGAATCAGGCGTTACTTTGCGGAAATCCATGACATGCATGAGAAACTAAACTACTTTGCTTTAATTAGAGACTTGAAATTTTCCATGTTTAAGTTATTTAACAAATACCTTTATAGCGTATCAGATACGGAACTCTTCTATAGTGCTATCCATGGTTAGTGAAATCATCAACGAAATTCGCTAATATTTCTGTTAATCGACTTAATGCCTTGCCGCGTGTTATTTTAAATCATCATATGAACGCACGATGGTCTCACGCTCGCGTGTCTGTCTATATGTTTGTTTATTTATGTCATTCGGTCGGACTTGTGATTCCGTAGCTTAAAATCATTGCTTAAAAACATATTCGTAAGATTGTGTGGGAACCTGAGGACGGAACGCTCGTCTAGTTTTTGACGCGTGGGATATTATAAGTAAATAAAAAATAACTATAGAGTCAATCTAGATAAAAATATATGTTATTACTGGCTGTTTCTCGCGACTTAGTCTGCGTAAATTTACCAAAGCCCTAAAACCTCCTTAATGTGGCCCTGTCGAAGAATCCGTTCTTGGCGGATGGTTACTAATTATAAAGCACCTCCCTGCCCAAATTTCACACATATATACATAGATTACTTGCATAATGACTTGGGATTGTTCCAGTGCAAAACTCCCTGTCGGACTGGCCGCACTACATATTCTTCGTGGCGCCGATGGGGCTTGTGACGTGCACAAACTTCGTGCTGTGGCTGCTGACGGCGCGGCACTGCGCGCAGGTCAAGTCCGAGGTGCACCGCTTGCAGGCCGGCTCCGTGGGCGAACGGGCGAAACGCCGCTTCAGGGTGGACCGGGCCAAGTGAGTTCCGAGCTTTCGGGTGTAGTTCAATCGACTCTAGAGAGTTGGTCATTCAGTCACTCAGATGAACCACTTTCCCGATTGTCCCTTGTTATCTATATATTAATACGTGAAGTGAAAACTTTCGGCACCATTTGAAAAAGTTTGCGCTTGCAAGAGAGTATGAAATTTGGCGCAATTATAGTTTGTATAGGAGTGTGCAAATGCTAATATTTTGATAAAATATGCAAATTAAAAATAAAATAACGCACGTATACCAATGTCAAACGATTTACACACACCTACATATTTAATACTATAACATGGTGTCAAAGCGTAGTCGTGACGACCGAAATAATTAAAACTTTGTATATAGTTTTAAATAAGCATATAGTATAGTCTCACCACTTTCCCTTAATCACCTCCTAAATTGGCAATGTTTGACACAATCGCCAAGAAATAAACAATAGCTTAATTAGACATTTCCACCTATAAAATGAAAAAAATCAACATTAATAAAGTTTACCCTGCATCAGTCATTAAGTATATATTAAGCTAACAACCGACGCCTGTGTCCACTGCATACAAATTCATAAGGATCGCATGGTAGAGCGTGCTAACATCTCATTTTGAAAATTATTTTAAGAGAAATCGGGCCACAACTTTTGAAGTTATTTAACTAATATTTCTACGCGTATCACATACGGAACCCGTCTATGTATGCGTGCCTTAACACGCTCTTGGCCACTTTTTTATTGCATTTATCGTACAGTGTAAATGGGCGATGAATTGACAGTTTTCTTGCCGCCATGCGCAGGCGCAAGTTCTCGACCACTCGTCCATTGTTCGCTCTCCACTTGCATTCCAGAGGTGGACGTTGCCCTTGGCGGACGCATGGATTCGTACTTATTATAACACCAGCGACGCGCCCTGATTTCGTTCTAGTGAAAAGTAGATAATCATATTGGTCTGTCTCTTGAATCACTCTGCGTTTTCCTGAAATCTGCACTGAAATCCGTTACGTAGTATATAAGATCTAAACAACAACAACGAAGCAACTTCATTTTATACTATGTAATAATAGAGATAAAATTAAAATATAGCGGTTCCATTCACAGTTTTGTATACATGCAGTCTCAAAAAACTACCGTCAAAATTCTTATTTAATTCGTGCGTGTAGGAATTGCAATCATATATATCTCCCAAATTTAACATTAATATATTCAATGAGCGTATCAACACTTAAACGTAAATTAAATGATGTGTTTTTTAGCGGTTAAGTATAGGGGATATCATAAATATAACTTGTAGTTAATTGTGAAGACATGTTAATACATGTCTTCACAATTAACTACATCTACTAACCCATTAGGGTTACCATGTTACCAACATGTATGCTATATGATTTTGTACCGACCGTCTTCCTATTCGATTGTATTTATATATATATATATATACACATATATATAAAAATTGTCGAAATATATGTATCAATAAATGAGAATCTGAAGATTCAAATATGTATTTTTGAAGAATTTCAGGAATCACGGCATACGAAAGTGCTGATGGCAAGATCAAGCTGACGGAGAGCAACGCTATAGCATACTATGGTAAGTCGATAATTTCGCTCAATTTAGACGACTCCTCACCCTGTTAATGCATAATTTAAATTCGGATTTACATCAGACGAACGAGTGTTACTGTTACCCTTAATCTAACAAATTCGTTTAGTTTTAATGGACGAAGAGCGTCCTTTCGTTATTCTGTCGGCGTTTATTAAGATTCTTATTTTTTGGTCTTTCATATTTTGATGTAAACGAGAGAGAATGCTCTAGATTATTAATAAAATAATTCTCTTCATGACTATCACCACACCAATGTGTGAATATTTGTGAGAATCATTGTAAATTCTATTGAAACTATCTTGCACTATCTCCCCATCTGGAACCAATAGGGATTACTCTGTAGTTATAGGACAGGCTGTAACAGAAAATAACAGCATTTGGACTTCAATAATGAGTCCATAAAATATATGGTGTTATTAAGGTGGCTGTAATTTTGAAAGTGTATGCTGGGCCCTGTGTGCACCAATACCTGCATGCAAGAGGACTTAATGCCAGCCTCAAATTGAGAAATTAATGTTGCCACATTTTGAAAATATGGATCCTAACTGTGTGGCCAAGTTTACTTGGAGTTTGTTATATTTTATTAAAATCCTGATCTCTTGTGCATACAATTAAATTGGTACCAATCCCAAGTCCTAGTCGTAGGGTAAGGCAGTTTAGATCTATATGATTTGGTACACTTCTTCTATTTCAAATTTTGGTGGTTTGTTCTTTGTGAAAAGTTTTAGAGGTATATGTTATTAGAGAGGATATATTTTTGTTAAATTTGGTAAAAATACATTTGATACAAATGTTTTCTAATTTTCTATTCAGCCGATAGTTATAAAATAATATCAATTTTAACACTACTTATAATGCTTCACTACATTTTAGAGAAAAATTGAATCAAACAATAAAGAATTAAAGCACAAATTTTATTCCATTTTACTGATAATACAAACTGAATCAGCTGATGCAATAGGTCATCAATTACAAACCTTAGTAATAGCATAGTAGAATATATAGCTTATAAGTATATAGGAGTCACCCTTAAATTAAGTCACACAAATTTTAGTGTTTATTCCCTTGCTCCCGGTGGCCTAAACTCGTCATTAAGGGCCGGCAACGCATCTGCTGGCCTTCTGGTCGTGCAGATGTCCATGGGCGTAGGCACTTAGGTGCCTGATGCCTGCTCGTTTGTCCCTTGTAACTTTGATAAAATAATCTACAAAACTTATTACATAACATGCTGTAAAGGAGAGGTTTGTAAACGAGTTCTTATTGATCATAATATGATCCTTGTGTAAAAAGCAGTATAATTTCTAAAGAGTGCACATGGTTACAGGTTTCTTTTATTTTTGCAGTACTACATTCACTCGCCCTACGATTTAGCAGACGCGATGGCGGCTCGTTTCACAATATACCCATCTTTGAACCTGTTCCCGGAACTGAGTACCACAGAGACCAAAGCTGGCCCGGGGGTTAGAGAGTTACCGCCCAGGAGACGAAACTGTCGTTATACCGATGAACCAACGGACCCTTCCCGACGGGTACTATTAATGTATCTATGTGTATATAAATATATATATATATATATATATAACTAGATATATAACTAGTTGTACCCCGCAACATCGCTCGCAAGATGTCAAGGAAAATATTATCAGAATGTTAATTTTTATTAAGGTCGTCCATTTATTTGTGCGGAAGCATATTTATTTTTATAAAAGAAAAGTAAATTACTTTACTCCTTGTAACATCGGCTATTTGCCAGTGAAAGTACCGTAGGGATCAAAGACGGACAGACAGACAAAAATGTTGTAATTAATATTTTAATATGCAATTAGTAAAAGCATTTAATTTCGATTTCGTTACAAACAGGACACTTCAATTGTAATTATATGTAGTGGAAAGATACAAAAAATCATGCTAGATGGCGCTGTACGGACAGGTCGACGGACGCGGTACAAACGCTATCACGTACCACACAAAATATAACTCACGCTAGCGAAGTTTTCACTTACGATCACCTCCTGACAAACAACTGTCGGCGAGGCGTGTCCTCTCCGGGCAACTCCGTCTAGCCCGAGCTGAGGATCTTCCTTTGCGGTTGAGCATATCGATCTTCGCTTCCACCTTTCATTCCTCGCCGAAAACCTTCCACCTTGGTGTGCCTTTATACACATTCTTAGCGGATGTCTCCTAAGTATAAACTAACATGCCCAATTTCTACTTAATATAGCTCTTTTCATCACTGACACCACCACCATTTCCTAGAGACAATGTAATTTAAGGGCAACTGCAAACATCTTCGAAAAAAAATTAACAGTGACAAAGGCAAGGCAGTTGTTTACAACCTTAAAGTTTAGAAATTTCGACAGCTCATAGAAATAGGCGGAAACTTTTATAAGCTTATTATAAACACAAGTTTACTATGAAATTTCTTTGTAAATATTTGTAGATACTTAAATCTAGAAGTATTTATTCGTAATAGAGAAAGGATTTTACACTATAAAGAGTGTACTAAAGTATGAGTTTTTACGTAAACCAACCAAATTGATCTAATTTCTATGTATTAGGATTTTTTTGTTATAAAGAGTTTATATTGTATAAACAAAAAATGTTTTGTTTTTCCTTAAGTGATTCTTAATTTTTTAGTGTTGGGACTCCATTTACATCCGAATTACTAGGGTAAGGTTTCTTCAGCAAAATTACTATACTTTCTTAATCGTAATACTATATTTTTCCGACGTTTAGACAGATATACACAGGGCTGGATTAACATATTTTTCGGCTATCGATACTCTACAATCATGCTGACGCTAGGCAAGACGCTAATGCGCCGCTAGGTAAGACGCTAATGCGTCGGTAGTGCGACGCAATTGCGCTGCTAGGTAAGACGCTAATGCGCTGCTAGGTAAGACGCTAATGCGCCGTTAGGTAAGACGCTAATGCGTCGGTAGTGCGACGCTAATGCGTCGTTAGTGCGACTCAATTGCGTCGGTAGTGCGACGCAATTGCGCTGCTAGGTAAGACGCTAATGCGCCGTTAGGTGCGATGCTAGGGCGCCGGTAATTAAGTAATTAATTATACGGACGGTAGTAATTGCGCGCTCAAGAATAGGATGAGGATGGCAATATCAGTAACCTCTAATTTCCGAGATGAATGATTTTTGTGATTTTATTTAGTACACTAAATGTAGCCTTATCACAAAGTTTGCGGTATGATGTCTTTTACCTATAATTGAAGAGTCTGTCACGTCGAAATTATTTTTTTTACTGATTGCATATGATTATGTACACGATACTATGGCAAAAACGCAAGTTAAAACATTCTTGTCCACCTGTCGTGTGTGTTTCGGGTAATTCCCGAAACGGCTTTATTTTATACGAGCACAGCTCAGTGCTCGCGCTGGTGATAAATTCGTTCTAATATACACTCCCGCAGTACGTAATTGGAACATACACTTAACCCTACGATATACTGTAAGCTGAGACGTCAATTTTGTATACTCCAACGGTGCTCCTTGTTCGTTTGGTCTACTGGTTACAGTTTAAAACGGAACGTGGTTTACGTTATTCTATCAGATTATCTCTTGCGTGTCGGTCTCGCGACACTCTGCCTCACTTCACAGAAGTTGTCAAAAAATATTTATAAATGTTCAAATGGGGTATTTTCCGCACTGACTGTCTTCTCTAGACTTTGCTCCTTCTGACTACTGGGTGTTTTGAAAGATGCTACAGTATTAGGCAGGTCTCAGCTTCAATTTTGTTTGGAGGTATCGAAAATTGGGTTCTAAATTTGGTCACCTCAAAAGAAGAGACGTTTTCCAAAATAGGATTCCATAATTGCCTGAGAAATATAGTAACGATGTAAGTGAGGGACGATGTTTTGAATAATTTGCAAATTTATTACCTATTGAAATACGTGCGTGTTTTGAGCTGCAAAAACGGACTGAATTAATTTGTACTCCATATATACCTTACTTAAGAACACGGACTGACTGGACTGAAGATATTTTCCAGGGAAACTTTATTTTTTATAAATTAAAGTCATAGAGTTTAAGTTAGAATATCTTCGTTCAATTTGATATTTTTTTATATTTTTTTTTCCATTATTCTGTTCCAAGTTTAGGGTAATAAAAAATCATTGTACCTTAGAAGCACGTTCAAACGTTACATTCGTAGATATAGCCGAATTGCGGCAAAGGCATTCGGAAATAGCCATGAGATCACAATACCTTCTTATCTTTATGACATCAGAAGCTAAAGGAAACTGCAGGAAAGAGTTATAGCTACAATACGCACTTTTTGAAATAGCGCACTGTTTGCTGTCTTTGTTAACGTGCTTTTTGATGAATGCTACATGGGAATTTTGGCAACATTTTTTTTTAATAAATAAATATCAATAGAGGAGGAGGTCTTGGCCTAATCAGTGGTCGTCGTTTGAGTCGATCGTTAAGTTAAGTTGCTCTGGCTGCGACCGGGTGATAGATGGGTGACCCATTCCAGCACTGGTTTATATTTGATATCCGATAATTTATTCTATCAGAATAATCCTTTTTATCAGGCACTTTATTTTTAAAAAAAAGGTATTTCCTTTATATTTGGGCCTTCTCGGTGGCCTGGCTCCGTCATAAGAGGTAACACATTCGATGTAACATTCCCGTTAATAATTGTAAGTGTGATAATTTGGATTTTACCTACACAAATATACTTTACGATCGACTTATTGGCCGACCCTGAAACTCTGTTACACGTGCGGAAAACGATCAGAAATACGAATGAGACTCCCAATAGCACGAATATTTATCGGATATTGGGACTTATTTGTTGAAATATCGGATTGAGTTAAAGTTTGTAAATAGGTATCAGGAAATGTCACGTTTACTTATATTATAAGTGGAAATGCGAGTTTTGCTTGTTACTTTCTAATCTTATCTACTCGACTGATCATAATAAAGTTTGTGCAAAAAATATAAATATATAGCACTGTTTGACACACAAAGGTCTGTTCCTAAGGTAGACAACTCAATGCCTGCATTATAGGCAACAGCCGCGTTTTATACACTATTTTATTTAAATACATAAACACATATATATAGGTAATACACCCAGACTCGAGGCGGGAAGCGAACCCACATCCCACGTAGCGATTGGCAGTGTCACTGACAATTGCGCCAAAGGGCCAGTTGAGTCCAGTGAAAAAGTATCAACAGTTTGACATTAAATATGAAAGGTGCTAAGTTAATATTTTTTTAAATAACTATACATTTTTTATATACATTTTTTATTTTCAATTATACACTCGTGAATCAAACTCTTCACTCCATAGCGGATAGCAGGGACACTGCTAACAGCGTCAACGGGCTAGTCATTAAAAAAAATAGATATTATACTACCCAAGATAAAAGTTAATTGTCAATTTTTAGACTGGCAAATAAGGGAAGGCGCTACCTTCTATTACGTTCGGAAATACCTTCCACTTAAATTGACTGAAAAATCTTTATTGACATGGGCGAAGACACGGTTAAGGGAACATCTGTGATTTATTGGTTTCACTTAAAATTTTGTATTAAATTAATACGTCTTTTTTTTTCATAGTGTTGAGACGAATTTCTTAGCATTCCATAGATTCACCGTGCGGGTGCCGGGTCCATCGCGTTGCAGAGGAAGGAACCATATTCCAGCACTCGTCTTTGCTCGGGCGAAAGCATCCAATTTGCGAAGATTATTGGCTCTCATATTGTTGTGCAGGTCAACCAACCAAGTATTAATATCATATTTATAAAAATATCTTCACAAATAATGCATTGTTTTAGAACAAATTTGGATAGCATAAAAAAGGTTATAATAAAATTTTTATTCACGTGCATCAGAGGCCCACACATATTACACATAAATAGTTTAAAAAATTAATTAAAAAGAAACTAAATTTCATACGCACGCCGCGATGCCCGCCGTTGGACACGGAACGAACTCGTTCAATTGATCGCTTAACTTGACCGACAGTTATAGTGTGCCAACCATAAAGATAGACATATGCTGTCGCGAAATTTTATTTAGTGCTTTTAAAGGGCAACAATTCTGTCATACATGATTTTTGCGAAACATTAACAGTTTACGCAATGCCCTCATAGGAAGGGGGCCGCGCGGCGCGCGACGAGGAGCGCCTCCGAGCGTCCCCCGCGCCGAGGAGTCCGTCGGTAGCTCGACGGCCGCCGTCGCACGTTTTAAAGGCGGCCAGGAAGTTGGGCATTTTAAACGAACTCAGGAGACGTCTACACTGCCGGTACAGCCTCGTCTCCTCGCGCAGGACGCCGCTTTCGAGCAGCTCGTCCCGCAGCCGGCCCGCGGCCGCCCTCGGGGCGCCTTTCCCGGCGAGGCGGGGGTGGGCGTCTGCCAGCCGCAACAGGTTCAGGTTCAGCGCCAATCGCAGCCCCTCGGGCGTGTCCGGGGCGGCGGTGGAGGCGACGGACGAGGCGGAGCTGAGCTGCAGCGTCGGCAGCGAAGGCAGCGAGGGCAGCGACGCTTGCGAGGAAGGGGCGCTGCGCTCGCTGGTGGTGCCCTCCGCGTCCGAGTCGGCGCTCAGCGTTCGGCCCCCGCCGCGGGCGACCGTCACGTGCGTCAGGCGCACGACGGGCACCCTGTTGTCGAGGGGCACGACCTCGCCGGAGCCCACCCTGACGAAGGTGCTGGCGGTTAAGCTCGAGAGGCTCCCGGCCCGTGCTGCGGCGGCCGCCCCCCTCCCCCGTCCGAGGCCGGTCGATGCCGCTTTGCGGACGAGGGGCAGCCTCCTCTTGGCGACGGACCTCGGCCTCTGGGGCGACTCCGAAATTTTGATGTTCACTTTAGCTTCGACGTCTGCAAAGAAGACGTTCACTCTTTGGTATTGGTAAAAACCTCACGATCGTCCGTCCAGTACTTTATCGCGAACGGACAGACGCGGCGGACTTTGTTTTATAACATGTAAAAATTTGTTTCGTTTTTCCGATATCAATCCTAAGACTGAAATAAAAACAAATGCCCAAATCCAACGTACTTGCACAGGAAGGATACTGATGTGGTACCTTTGTACCTCGTACCTGCAAACTAAGGGCCGCTGAACGACCTTACGGGGGTTTGATAAGTTTGTCAACGCGCACCCTCAAATCGTCGCGTGATTTGAATAATCATCCACTTCCAATTTAAACGACTTACAAAATACACATATTTTAAACTCAGTTTCTTAACATGGTACTCGAGAGATATCCTAAGATTCAGAACTATCTGCAGAATAATTTAATGTTTACCTTCGATTTCTTCTTCTGAGCTACATTTATATTTAACTTGACAGTCTTTCTTAACGGTTACCCTTCTAGTGCAGTTCGCAGCTTGTTGCAATCTCGACTTGCCTTTTTTCTTAGTCAATAGGTCCTTGTGCTCTATATTTTGGGTCTCATATCCATTAGCCATTTTAAAATTTTTGATACGTCTAGTCTTTCGGATATTCTTCACAACCCTTTTACATTGTAAGATTACGTCTGAAATAAAACTGAATATATAACTTAACAAGTCATATTTTTTGTAATGATAAATTTAGAAATAATATGTTTTTTTCTTAACACAGACATCACACTTTGTCCAACTGTCTGTCTGATTTGACATAAGACAATACATTTAGCATAACAATACCTATTTGCTATTGTTAAAAAGGTTTATAATAGGTTTTAATTCAATAATCGGAGTGTTTTAAAAGCGAATTTATTTTGAATATAAAATATTTGAATACACATCAAATTCCACATGATTCTGAAAGGACATTTGTTTTTGATTCTAGTTCAGTCTGCTGAGACTTTTTCTAAGAGGGACAATTTTAACAAATGTATTTATTTTAAACTAAAAATGTGATTTTTTATTAAATCTAGAACACGTGTTATAAAATGATGTGATTTATAAATTAAAAGGAAAATGTAATTTACATAGGAAAAAAATAGTTATGTAACAAATAAAGAAGCACAGCACATGGTATTTTCTAATGTCGACAAAATAAGTTAAAATAACATTTAAATGTAGCAAAAATTCAATTTTAAAGATGGGTGAAAATAAGACATATGATAATAAACACAGTGCGAATTTCAAGTGGTTTTCACTTTCAACTTCGAACACTTTTTCCAGGTATAATGGACTGCGACAGCGACTCAAAAAAAGAGACGAATTTCTTAGCATTCCATAGATTGACCCCTGTGTTATAGGTAACAGCAGGTAACAGCAGCCTGTTATACACAAATATCTTTTTTTTTTAGATATATATAAATACATACATATGGATAATACACCCAGACTCGAGGTGGGAATCGAAGCCGCGACCCCCGGAGCAGAAGGCAGGGTCACTGCCCACTGCGCCAACGGGCCAGCCAGCCAGATGGTTACGAAACTTGATCAAAATCGGTTCAGTGGTTACAGATGTTATCGTGTACGTGCATCGTGACACGAGATTCTTATATAAGTATATAATATATATCTTATTAAATAACACATGAATCATTTTATGCAAGGACGATGGCTCTTGTCACTTAGCGTGATCTGGACCTGGTTAAAGCATCATTGTATTTATATATGTATATCTTACACACAACTAGTAGTTACCCGCGACTTGTCCGCGTAAAGTTAGGTGCGAAGTATTAGCGTGATAATATATAGTCTGTAGAATTCCTCGATATATGGGCTGTCTAACACTGAAAGAATTATTAAAATCGCACCAGTATTTCCTGAAAGTAGCGCGTTCAAGCAAACAAACAAGGAAATACTTCAGCTTTATACATTAGTATAGATAAAAATGGTCAAAAGCGTGTAAAGACAGGCTTAAATAGAAGGGTTCCGTATGTGATACGATATAAAGGCGTTTGTTAAATGCCTTTTACCTAATTTTATGCGGATGAAGACGCAGAACACAGACAAAGTCAAGTCAGACTACTGTCTTCTAAATAATGACAAAATAACCTTTTATGACAAAACCACTTTACGGTTAAAGAATTCGAACATAAAGCAACATTTATGACAGTCGTTAAGTGTAACCTTCACATTGTAGTCCATCAGAGATGTGACATCAGATAATTGAACCCACATATATTAAATAGCTGAGGAGGACGTAGCCTAATCGGTGGCCGGCGTTTGAGTCGATCGCTAGGTTAAGCGGTTTTCACCGCGGCCGGGTGATGGATGGGTGACCATCTCTAACTCCGGTTTTCAAATATCCGACCTCCTCCGTGTTTTGGAAGGCACGTAAAGGTTCAGTTGTATTAGTCGTGGGATTGCAGAGATTCCGGGATTCCGGGGATGATGTCGGATGGCAGTCGTTCATCCTAATACGCTCCACAGACAAATCCTTTGCAATTTAAGCGGAACCTAGTACTAGACCGAGATAAAGCTAGGTAGAAAATTTCTTACGCAATCTTTGAAACTATGATAACTTGTATGTATGTATGTATGTATAAACCAGACAAGTGCGAATCCAACTCGTGCACTAATGGTTCCGTACCGTCACGTAATACTTTATTGCGTACACTTAAAGGGTTGATATTTTCACAGCTTCAAGGGATTACAGACCTTAGTATTTAGTAGTAATTTCAACTTTATAGCTCCACACGCTACTGAGAAAAAGGGTTTTAACAGACAGACATACAACGAAGTGCTCCAATTCCTTCTTATGGAGATACGGAATCCTAACGTTAAGTCATGTTGTCGCATTTCCTTCGATTTGTGACACTTCCCGGTGGTCTAATCTCATCTTTAAAGGCCGGCAACGCAACTGCTAGCCTCCTAGTAGTGCAGGTGTCCATGAGCGTCAGTGGTCACTTAATCGTATGCTTATTTGTAAACTGACCGATTATGTTATAGGTCTAAAGTGAGTTAGTGATACAGGCAGCATCTCTTCAACGTCCTCTATCAGCCAATCTAAGAATGATTTCGTTATCTCCATCGAACACTGAGATACAGCTATTTTTGTCTTTTTAACTAAAATAGATTTTTGTTAATAAAACATATATAATAAAATAACATTCCAATATCATAGATTGAGTGTTTTTTTTTTTTTTATTGGAGATAGGCAAGCGCTTGACCGCAGTCACACTTGATAAAGTGTAGATGCGGTCTATGGTGGAGCGCGCTTGCCTAGAAAGTGTGGAGTGGAGTGTTTCAAATATAAACTTTGACTAAGAGAATTTTCAATAAAGCTTTCAGTTAGGTTAATATTTCTTCTAGATACGATGTGTGATTTGGAGAGCTATATGTTGAGATTTTATGACGTCTAATTATTATTTTCATTTGAAAGGAAAAAAAGGAATCCTTATACGATCACTTCGTTGATCGTCTGTCTATCTAGACCTTTTTTTTCAGGAACGCATAGACCTACAAAGTTGGAATGACTACCGAATACTGAGTTCTGTAGTCCCATAAACCTGTAAAAAAAATCAATCCTCTTAGTGCACGCAATCGAAAGATATGGCTGCTTGTGTCATATTTTCCACACATTCTTCATTAACTATAATTAAAATACAAAATTTGTTACTATACTGTCGTTTTTATCGGTTTATAAGCGGAATGAGTTGTAAACGACAAACCGTTTTTTTGCGATTTCCAAAAAATCATTTTTTGTGAGTTAGGTCAGTTTACTTTTATACCGGAGCCAGACATAGCTCAAAGTGTTTGTACATTTTTGTCCTCGAAGACTACAAAGTACTACAAAACTTTGCGCCGCTACACAAAGTCCCCGGCCACACTACATAATCATTCAATTGAAGCTATTTCTGGCTCTGGTATAAGGTCCATTCATAGAATGCTAAGAAATACCACTTTAAATAAGAGAGAGAAAAAACAAGAAAAAATATTATACTAGTAGGAATATAAGCGTGCCTATAGGGATAGTAATTAAACAGCCGAAGCAGCCAATTGTTACTCCCGGACGTCCCATCTGATGCGTCTTCCATGATAGTCCTTCGGAATACAGGCCTATCTCAATCTTTTGCATTTATCGACGATCCTGGGCCTGTCCCGTCCAGTTCTGGTATTTCTCAAAATCGTCCTGTCATCTTCTCTGTAATCTGACTGTTTTGTATCTACTAAGGTAATAAAATTTCAGGTCCACTACAACCTACGGCCCCGTGACGACGAGGTGATGGCAAAACCATTAGGGATACCTTCGGTGCCCGTTGAGGTCTGCGCTTACGAGTCGCAAGTCGCTGGACATAGAAACAGCAAGTGCGAGAAGAAGTATCTAGGTATAATATATGTCTATATTAATATACATATCTAAATATAACTTTCTTTTGTATTTAAAGTGACTTTATATAGAAAAAAAGTTACCTATAAAATATGCAAACGTGGACAAAAGTATCAGACAAGCCTATTTTAGATAAAATAGAATGAGTGTAGACCAGAGGCCCTAGCACGAACATTTCGAACCGTTTGAAGATGACGAGTCGACTTTGGAAATGTTCGTGCTAAAAAAAAGAGATAAATAATGAATAAAGGTCATTCGTAAAGTCATCAGTAAAATGAAAACCAATCCTAAGAGCCTAGCACGAACTTTTCGAACCGAAGTTAGACGACGAGTCGACTTTACTTAGGACGAAAATGTTCGGGCTAGGCCCATAGCAGTCCTGTCTGCATTAGCATTGACCAAAAGCGTGACACGATTAAGATTTGCCTCCTGTCGGTCTAGCACAAACATTGTCATCCTTAATACAGGCGAATCGTCGACTTCAAACGGTTCAAAATGTCCGTGCCAGGGCCTCCGAAAAGATTTTAAACTAACTAGTAGTCTGTACCAATATTTCGGCATTTATGACGTCTGTTTCGTTTTAATCAGTATTGTTTATGAATACATAGTCTCTTTTCAAAAACATTCCAAGTTAGCAAAAATTGCAGGTCTACTCCAATGCAGCAATGGGAGGGTGTTGAAGCCGATCATCAAAGAGCCACACAAGAAAGAGGTGAACTTCTACGACTGTTGCTGGATCTATTAAGGGGTGGGATGATGGAGTTTTTATAAAAATATCTATCTGTCTATCTATAGCAGCCTTCAGTGTGTCCGTTTTCGGACGTAGGCCTCCTCTCCATTCTTCCATGCCGTCCTATCCAGTGCTGTCTGTATTCATTTACTACCAGCTTGTCGGCAGATATCGTCTTTCCATCTTTTAGGTGGTCTTCCCCTTTGGCGGTTATTACCCCGGGGTCTCCATTCCAAAGTACGTCTCACCCAACGACTATACTCCAATCTGGAAATGTGCCCTGCCCATCTCCACTTTTTTCTTTCTATTTCCTCCACCACGTCTCGTACCTTTGTTACATGTCGTATCCAGCAGTTCCTTTTCTTGTGCATAATCGTTATGCCGAGCATTAACCTCTCCATTGTGCGACACGTAGTTATAGAAATATACTTTTGACGAAAACAGTGATTTTATTTAAGCATATATACAAAGATTTAGCAAGATATGTGTCCACACTGAAGCTTAAGCCGAATCTGTATGTGCATTTATTTGATAAAAATCTCGTTATTTGTATCATAACATCAGCACCTCAAGTTGTCGTCACGTAAATTGGGAAACAGGTGAGATGAACGAATCAGCTAAATAGATATCCTGCGTAATCACGCTTAATTGATGTCGTTAGCTTGAACTTGTTGAAGTAAACAAGACTGAATCAGTGATCTATGTTTTATGGTATTGGATACTAACCTACTGAGACCAACTTAGAAATATAGCTATTGTGTATAAGAAAAGATCACTGATCACCTAATATACTATTATATATGCAAATAATATTGAAATACAATTGTTTATTACGCTTTGTAAAAATTCGAGATTCATATGGAATTTTTTTAACAAAAACTATTGATCGATGCTTAACGCGGAACTTACTCGGATAGTTCTAGTGTATTTTAGTAGCACTGTTTATAACTGATAGAATCAGGCGTTACTTTGCGGAAATCCATGATATGCATGAAAACTAAACTACTTTGCTTTAATCCGCGAATGAATTCGAGAGAAAATCGGTGTAATGCAGCAACCCGAAAGCTACACCACCGAATCCGCCACCGAAGCACAGCACTATACTGACTTTCCGATGTTCCTCAACGCACTTTTCGTTTCGACACTTCATCCAGTATTACGCTGCAATTCTTCTTCCTTATGTAACGACAAATAAAACCAGCACCTATTTCATTATCTTATGGTTTTTAGTTCATAGTCATAGTTTAATAGTTTTTTTTTTGTATTCATGATTTTTAACTAAACCCGTTTGCCTACCTAATAACAAATGAATGTTTTTTCTTTTTCTTTTTTTCTTTCTTCTGTTGCAATAATGTCCGTCATATGTAAGATATTTCTGGCATACTCATCGTACAACTAGACACGGTATTTAGGGTGGGGGCGTGGGCGCGGGCCTCACTTGGCTGGCTTGTGCTTGGGCGGCGTGGTGGGCGGCGCGGCGTGCTTGGGCGGAGTGGTGGGCGGCCCACCTTGCTCCGCCGGTGCGCCCAGCGACACGCCCTCGCTGTCCACCTCCGTCTGATCAAAAAAATAGGCGTGTATAAGGACATGGTATAGTGCCAGATTAGCCCATAAGAAAAAAGTTACGATATCAACTCATCGGGCCATAATTATGGGTCTATTAGCAAATACACGTAAACAAAGTAAATCCATAGGGAACATAACTTTTTATTCATCCATTTTCACGGATCAACACAGTTATAAAATAAAAGCAAAAGATATTTGAACCTCAGGTTTGTAAAAGTATCCTAAAAATGAGTTTTTACTTACTTTTTCGTCTTTAGAGTTGGTTTGCGGAGATCCTGTTCCGTTGTTGGTGTTACTGTTGTCTACATCATTTTCCGCTGATTCTGTGCTGGTTGTGCCTGTGTTAAAAAAAAAAAAGATATTATACATCTATATGTTCGCCAGAAATGGCTAAATGCATGTATCATGGATTTTACAACAAATAAATAAATGAAGAAATGATATATTATCCTACTAATATTATAAATGCGAAAATGTCGCTCTTTCACGGAAAAACTAATGAATGGATTTTAATAAAACTTTACAATAATACAGTTTACGCATCCGAGTTAGACTGTGTGGAAATTATAAAGATATTGTGCGAATTGACCAAAATATAACGATAAATTTCGTATAAGTAGGAGAAAATTTTCTTTCGTACGAGCCAAGTTAGCTCCAATCGCGCATTCGCGTTCTATTGAGACGACGGGGTTCCCTTAACCAGATATCAATCAGATTGTAACGGACAGTTGGACTTGAACAAGAAGTTACTGTGGGAAATTAAACAGGTGTACATTTAGAATTTTCTTCTAGTTATAGTGCGAATATGAATTCGTTTAATGTG
The DNA here is from genome assembly GCA_024363005.1 of Charaxes varanes. Classification (NCBI taxonomy): domain Eukaryota; kingdom Metazoa; phylum Arthropoda; class Insecta; order Lepidoptera; family Nymphalidae; genus Charaxes; species Charaxes varanes. The sequence goes on along the minus strand of JANCMC010003772.1, from coordinate 34,324 downwards.
CAATATCCTAGATTTTATTATGAGAACTGTATATAAAATATTTGTTACTGGCTAAAGTAATAATTGTAAATACGGAGAGGAGTTGGTAGCTTAATCAGTGGCTTGCGTTTGAGTCGATCGCTACGTTAAGCAGTTTTTACCGCAACCGGGTGATAGTTGGGTTGACCCATTATAATTGGTTTTTCTAAAATCCAACTTCCTTCGTGTTTTGGAAGGCACGTAAGACAGTGGGTAGTGATTTATAACACTGAGTGATATTGGTCGCGAGATTGTGGGGATTTCGGGGATGACGTCAGATGGTAGTCGGTCATCTTAACTCGCCCCTCAGCCACATTATCTGCAGTGTAAGCGGATCCTGGTATTAGATCAGGATAACGCTAGGCAGATGTAGATGAAGACTAGCCAGTGAGAAAACTTTTATAAAATAAAAAACATTATTTTTTTAAACAAGAAATACAACGGAAAGGAGATTCGTTCCCATCGGTTGCCCCCGATTCGAAAGATGAACCTACATTTCTCGTTCTTTTTTTAAATTTTTATATTGAAATTGCACTAGTTACAATCTTGTTCTTATTTTTCTGTGGTTGCAATACATAAATTATACAATATTAATTTAGGCTCGTAACGTTTCACACGAGAACACGGCTCGGTTCATCGGTGCTTGCGTTGACTGCCCGCTGATGTTCATCCTGACCGAGTACTGCCCGAAAGGATCACTGAAGGACGTCCTAGCTAATGAAGAGCTACAGCTAGACTGGAATTTTAGAACTTCGCTCGTACACGACATAGTACAGGTAAGTATTTTTGATTTCAATATAATTTATTACCAATTATTATTTTTTATTTGTAGCCTATTTATTTCCCCCTGCAGGGCAAAAGCGCCCCTACCTTCTTTCACTGTCGTTCTGTCTAAGGTTATGAGTTGCCAAACGTTATTATAACAATCCAAGTCATTTCTCCATTTTATTCTTGGTCTTCTGCGAAATCGTTTCCGATATACAACGCTTTCAGAATTTGTTGAAATTTTTAGAAGCGCGCTCAAGTAGTCTTTGGTTCGCAGATGCGTTGCCGGCCTTTGAGTCCCTAAGTCGTATCCGTTCGGAAATACAGACTTGCAGGGTGTATCGATTTTTCTGATGAGAGGCATATGTTGTTACCTCTCTCGTTACATAAGATCGTGCACAGAATTGAGATAGATCGGCCCAGACGTCTAGATATTATGACAGTGGAACTGGTAATTCTAGTTTCGGCAGTTTAAGAACATTGAACCTTGGACGTATGGGGGAATTTAGTTAATAATTACAAAGTTTTATGTAGTAAAGCTTAAAAAATTGCACGGTTTAGCATGAACCTCACGTTTCCAACATTTTAAATATGTATTCAATAAATTCCAGTATGTTTTTTTTTTTATTCTTTTCTCCTCCTTTGAATTTTAAAGGAACTCAACAAAATAAATTATTCATACCTGTATGTTTGATTTTTGCAACCGCAATGACATTTAATTAAAATAATTATCAATGACGTCGCTTAATTAAAATAGTATTTTCTAATGTTTTTTTTTCTGTTACGTTGTACGTTTATTATACGTAACGAGCACTAAACACCAATTATAATTTTATCTATATATATATATATATATATATATATATATAGTGACATACATTTAAATAAAATTGAAGGGTCTGTTTGTAATGTCGAAATTATGTCTTTTACTAAAGGCATATGACTGAATATACGATGCCAATAGCAAAAACACAAGTTCAAACATTTTTGTCTGTCTGTTTGTTCCGGGTAAAGTACAAAACGGCTGGATCGATTTGGGCGGGACTTTCACGGGTAGATAGCGGACTTTACAAGGTCAAACGTGGGTTATTGAACACAATAATGCTCAATAATGTATTATTGCGCCTTTAGCTACACAATTAGAATTCTGCACCCTCAAAATTTAACAGTATCACTGAAGTCGCGGATTACAGCTAGTCTTTAATAGGAATATAACTGAAAAATCCGTTTTTTTTAATAAAAAAGAATTAAGCCTATTCATAAAGTATGCGTATCCCGATTATTGAAAAGTGTGAGTCGTGCGATTTACTTTTTTTTTAATAAAACGAGCGAAGCACAGGTAAAGGCGATGAAGTGTAAATTAAGCATAGATAATACAATAGAGAAGTATATTTTATGTAACCATAAAGAATCCTTTTGCTAGACAAAGCAATTTTGAACTGCATAAAATGTATCTTATCTAGCGTGTTCAAATGGAAAGAGATTGACAGGACATTCTTTATCATAGCTTCCTAAGTAGTTCATTTTTTCTTGTAATATGTAAACGATAAAAATGATTACTGCGGGCTATGCATAGGAGATAGACATATGCTATCGCGGACTTTCTGAGAGATCATTTTAAGATCTACAATTCCGTAGTACATTAGTTTGACCTATCTCGTAAGGTTTAGCCAGCGCACGCAATGTAAGCGGACACAATTACGTTTTTCTAAGACATCAGGTTACAAATCAATGAAATTTTCGGCTTTTATGTTCTACCATATATATGTATTATACATGTAAACCTTCCTCGTGAATCACTCTATCTGTTAACGAAAACTGCATGTTAATCCGTCATTAGTTTTTGAGTTGATCGCAAACAGACAGACAGACGCGGCGGAGGACTATGTTTTATAATGTGTAAGGATAAGGATGAATAAATAATGTCAAAATGTACTAAAAAAAATTATGTAGCTGTTACTAATTTTGATTAATGCAACATAGCGATTGTCTGGCCGGGGCATTGTAATTGGATTCTAGTAAAGCCGTGTATTACCAAAACATAGGCTTGTTTATTCAACACCGCACGATATATCTGGATTGACTGGCTTTACGCCCGATAATATTCCAAGAAACTATTGTTTAGCCCAGAGGCTCCCAAACTTTTTATCAAGAGCGCTTTCAAAATTTAACTGATTCCGGTGGATCCCCTGCTAACCCGGACCACCTACACCTTTTCTACCATATTCCAAAAGCACGATAAAATTGTGTAGATCTAGGTATAGATATTTGCGTTCCGGCGAAGTTCCAACCACAAATTAATAGTTTCCGAATATAAAAACAGATTAATTGTTAAATTGTTTGCGCTGTGAGTTCATGTCAAAATAAAGTTGGGTGTATTCCATCCAAATTCGAAAGGCAGATAAATTGTCGTGTACCCTCGCTTACGACTTATGGACCCCTGGACCACTTTGGGAACCGATGGTTTAACCTTTCAATCAAGATAAAAGAGGAACGTTTTGTAAACATATCTGAGCATTCTAAACAAAGTCGAACGTTAATTTTTATCCGTACATTTCTTCTGAATTAAAAACAATCTTATTAAAGGTATAAATCTTAAAGTAACCTAGGAAAGTATTAGGTGATGGTACGGAACCCATAATGCGCGAGTCTGACTCGCACTTGCCTAATTATTTATTATAACTTAAAAAAAAACTGAAATAGAAGATATTAATATAGCCTATACTAATATATAAAGCTAAAGAGTTTGTTTGTTTGTTTCTTTGCTTGAACGCGCTAATCTCAGGAACTACGGTTCCGAATTGATAAATTCTTTCAGTGTTAGATAGTTCATTCACCGAGGAAGGCTATAGGCTATCATCCCGCTAATATTGAATTTAATTTTTTACCTAATTTTACTCGGACGAACCTGCCCGCGAAGCTGTGCCCGCGAAGCTGTGCCCGCGAAGCTGTGCCCGCGAAGCTATGCCCGCGAAGTGGTGCCCGCGAAGCTAGTAGAATATATTATTTTAAAGAGTAGTGTATGGTATTCCTATGCCTCGAATAATAATAATAATAATAATCACTACTTAAGCTTAGCTCGTTTTACAGGTGTTTTTTTACAGTCGTCACTACGATAGCCCGATGGGGTGGAGACTTAAATTCACTGCGACCTGCTACCGGTGAACTAATCAGATAGTTTAACGTTTTAACAGTAATATTTACTTACAGTTACATCGGCTCCGTCGCGCACATGGTGAAGGGTGCCCTTGGAGGAGGCATCCTGGGCGCACACGTCGCCTATATGAAGGGCGGTATACATGTCGCGATCCCCTGCATGTGTGCGTGCGCGGTTTACATGACATACTGCTTATATGTAAGTGTTCAGATCCCAACTGATAAATCCTAATCATTTATAAGGACATTTGCAGCGATTTTATTCAGAATTTCAACTCTAAACGCCAATGATATAGACGAGCTTGCGTGTATTGCGTGTACACAATATTTTGCTTATAGTACGCACTGTAGACGGGAATATGAGACATGACCGCATGCCTAAAGTATAGTCGACTAAGAAAGTGCTTTACCGTTTTGGATGACAGTTCCTACTTAAGGAAAATTTTGCTACGGGCTATCGTTGAAAATGAACGTAATTCATAACAAGCAAAAATGAGCCTTTTAACTAATTGACGTGCAAATGGCAAACCAATTGCTTGGTCGACTATAAACTAACTTCCACCCGCATCACATCGATGTCCTCAAGTCCACAACCGTGCGATTCTCTAGGAATTTCTTACCTCGCACAATTCCTCTGAGGAATCAGTTGCCTGCTTCGGTATTTCCGAACGGATACGATTTAGGGACCTTCAAGAAAAGAGCATACTCATTCCTCAAAGGCCGGCAACGCACCTGCGGTCCCTCTGTTGTTGCAGTTGTCCACGGCCCTCGGTAGTCATTTGTTAGTTAGGTAAAGTTAGGTATTCTCACTCAAAGTAAAATTTCCATGTGGTGATATTTGAAAACAGAACGTAATAAACGGTCTGTTATAAAACTTTGTTTTATGCCGGAGCCAGACATAGCTCAAAGCGTTTGTACATTATTGTCCTTGAAGACTACAAAGCTTTGCGCAGCTGCACAAAGTCCCCGGCCACACTACATGATCATTCAAATGATCATTCAAATGAAGGCTCCGGCAGTATAAAATACGCTGAGGCCCTATCAGAGACCCAAAAACGGTCAATACACTACACCGTTTTCGTGATATCTTCCGAATGAGCGTTGATGTATTGCTTTACGATTGTCTCGCGAGTTTTTGATATCGGTCTATTAATTGATGGGGCGTACGAACGTTGGTACTCTTACCTTGATTTTATGGTTCCCTGGTCCAATGGTTGATTTTAATTTAAATTAATGTACTCAAATTTAGGAATGCCTTAGTTTTTTGTGTGTGTAACATGGGATAGGTCTGTGACCACTGGACACACATAGATAATTGCATTCCATACCAGGCAGTGACTTGAATGTGCGCTTACTGACTATTTACTAAATCATAAATAAAGTTATTTTTTTTAAGGAATATTTTTCAGGCTCCGTATCTTCGCACATTAATAAAGAGTTAATATTAATTTACGTTCAATTATTAACTTATAACAAACAATAATATGTTATTAGTGAAGCTATATTTTAAACAATATTTACGTCGAAAGAGCAATTTCAAAATGTATGTAACAGCAAAAAATATGCCATTACACATAAAATGACATAATAAAACAACTACATATGTACGTGATATAGCGTTTTTTTTAAATTTGTTTATTTGACAATATCACTCTTATTTATATCTGTAATGCAGTATGACGTTACTTTTTCCCTATACTGAATTGTAGAAATGGCGACAAGATAAAGAATAGACCAGACATAGCTCAAAGTATTTTACATTTTTATCCCTGAAGAAGTACTGCAAAACTTTTTGAAGTTACACAAAGTCCCGCCACACTACATGATCATTCAAATGAAGCTACGTCTGGCTGCGGCATTAAAACCACAGAAGAGTAAGAACAAGGTTTAATTAAAAGAAAATATAGTAACTTATTAAAACTACAATATGGAGATTTTAAAGGTTCTAATAGCCAACTAAATTGATAACGATTGAATGCACAGGGTCTATTGCTTACAACGAGATTGATCAGGTAGTGAGCAATTATAAAATGCTGCCTTTATGAACGTAGAAAAACATGGTATACATATTAAAATAATAAAAAAAAAATAGATGACAGAATTTCAAAATAAACTTCTAAAATATATATATTTTAAGTTTAACACGTGTAAAGGAAACTACATGCACTTAAAATTTACCCAGTAGAATGGATTTTTACTGAACAATTCTCTTTGAATAGCTTTGCTTTTTAAGTTTGCACGGAGAAAATGTTACACGTCACAAAATTGCATCTCTGTTTATTATGAAAGCCTTGCCTCAAGAAAGTGCTTTACCGCTCACATAAATTCATCTCCATCAGTCATAGAGTGATAAAATAGTGCACCAATATCATGCGACGGAACACAACTTTGCACTTTATGATATTTCACTTTTATGTTAAATCTCATACACCTTTTAACACGGGACATAGGAAGTGCATACAGTAAAATCCATTGAACTAACTTTTGTTTTCGGATTTTAACTCAAATAAAGTATATAATATCTGGAAATCTTTTGCTAGGGTTTACGAATGATACAACTTATGGATCTTCAAGAAAAGAACGATCCTTAACGGTCGGCAACGCATCTGCGAGTCTCCTGGTAGTGCAGTTATCCAATGGCGTCAGTAGTTACTTAGGAGCCCGATTGCCTCTTGTTATATTAAAATGAAACAAAATAGAAACTAAAATTCTAAAAGTTTAACAAGAGTCTAAAATTCCTTTCATAGATATATCATATATATACACAAACATACATAGGACTATATGACACACGGAGGTCTGTTCCTAAGGTAGACAACTTAATGCCTGTGTTATAGGTAACAGCCGCCTGTTGGAATACTTTTTAGGTATGTCTAATATTCCTTTTTTCCCCTCCTACTAAGCTTAAATTAAAATCTTGTATTAGACGTGGGTACGACAATACCCCAACGGCTGTGGGGTTTGAACCGGGTACCTTGCGGATTTCAGTCCATACCTTATTTCGTTGAGCTATTGAGACTCTAAAATTATAGCAAACGTTCGAAAAAACCAGACAAGACTAGACTGTCTTTAAACGCGTAACGATCAAGTAGAAGCTGCTGATATAACAAAAGGAATATCACGTGCAAGGTCTAACAAAGCGCCCAGCTAGCTGTGAAATACGATATACTCGGGTTGAATGATCCCATATCAACTTAGAGGAGCTTAATTCTGCTCTCGTCGCGACACAGCCAGAGTGCACTTGCGCGTAAATAAAAATTTCATCGGTGTATGTATAATGATAGACAATGACTGGTGACGATACTAGTTCAGCACTTTTTTACACCTTTATTTGGCGACCAAATTACAAGATTCTAGAGTAAACTAAGCGAGAAAGAAAAATTAACTCTTGGCCATAACCGCCATCTGGAATGTGATTTGTGTGCCAATATGTTGTCATCTTCGTTAATTGTCTTATGTCAGAGCCAGACATAGCTTCATTTCAATGATCATGTACTGTAACCGGGGATTTAGTACAGCTACGCAAAGTTTTGTAGTACTTTTGTAGTCTTCAAGGACGAAAATGTACAAACACTTTGAGCTATGTCTGGCCCCGGCATTATACCAAAAACTGAACAAAACCTTAAAAACTTTTGAAAGGATTGTTCAAAGGTGTTGTTCAATACTATATAGTGAGATGAAACGATAAGAGAGGAAAGATAAAGATAAGATAAATATAATATAACCATTTTCACGGCCCTTATGCCTGTGGTGCGTAAATTTAATAAAAAAAACTATATAGTGAGTTTTTGTATCTGTGCACAGTAAAAGTATTAGAAGTAAAACTTCTTTGGCAATTTATATTTTAATATTTTTATGCCAATTCATAAATAATAAGAACGATTCGTAAATAATGTAACACTCAACGTATTTAGGAATATAATAGAAATTGGCTGACCCGTTGGCGCAGTGGGCAGTGACCCCGCCTTCTGCTCCGGGGGTCGTGAGTTCGATTCCCACCTATTTATCCCGCTATGCATTGCTGGAAATAAGTCTCTACCCGTTGCTATCCCGTATTTCGATCTTGGGCTTATCTTATAAAGGTTTGACCTGCGACAGACACTATCTTCTGCTGGACAAACAATGATCCTTTTTCATGACCTCGGTAATAATTCATTCATCATCTAAATCCACGCGTATCGTCATTTCCTCAATATTATATATAGAGTAATTAAATAAACTGTTCTGTTTCTTAAGAAGAGTGAAACTCTTTATAGGCAGTAATTATCTAAAAAGTTTTTGTCATCAGGTTTGTATGTCTTATTATTTGTAACGAAAACGAATGCATTTTTATTAGTGTGTAACTTAGGTTGCTCCTATTTTGACCGATAAGGGTCGACAACGCGGGGTGATTATATCTTATGGTTTTTCCTAGCCTCTACTGGCACTATCATAGATTTAAATAAGATAAAAATAATATTTAGTTTCTTAAAGCTAGATACTCGCAGCGTCGGTATATTCGTTAGCCAAGAAGCTTCGTGGGGAGTTAATGGATCACTTGAGTCGCCTTTAGCTCTGGATGCCAGTTCGTGCGTGACCGGTCCGGGGGCGGAGATTACTAGGTTAGAATAGTTTACTGTTTATTGCATTACTGACGATCAATCTATGTACTATGAGTTTAAATTATATACTGTTTCAAATTCTAAACACAAATATGATATAGAAGAGCTTTAACAGCTTAACTGTGGGTTGTGTTACTGATGTTCGACCAATATAGCATTATTGCGAAAACTGATTTGCAAAAGTTTCACAAGTTTACTAAACCTCGCATGTTCCAGACACTGATATGGTTCCTTTCTCTGCAACGCGATGGACCCAGCACCCTCGCGGTGGATTCATGGAATGGCAAGAAATTTGTCTCTTGTATCGCTTAGAATAGTTTCCTGTTTATTGCAATTTTATCGATTCTCACATGTACTGGGAGTTCAAATTGCGAACTGTTTATAATCTCTATATTATATATAATATTATTATATTTCAGATGCATCTTATTAAAAGAACCAGCCTCCGGAAAATCTATGCAAATAAAACATATTTAACAATAAATATAAGTGTCTTCTAAAGTCACTCAACCTCGTCTTTAGCTAGCAAGAATTGGATAGTTGTAGGTACCAGTGCGCGTATATTTGTAATATATTACAAGGGGCAAACAAGCAGGCGTTTCATCTACACCACCAAATGGCTTGCAAGTGTGTTTCCGACCTTTAAACAGAGGTTTAGGTCACTGGGAATCCTCACAAACCGTACGGAACGTGACAACAATACCATCACTTGACGTGGCAACACTGACGCCACTTCACGCCGATCTTATGTGAGAATAAGGTACTGGTACCCAGACGCGCGGACCTAATTCGGCTGCAGGCCAATAGAACTGCAAGTGTGGCGCGTTCTAATAAAAAATATCTAGTTCACTGTAATGATAGATTTCATTAGTTAAGTGACTTAATTGCATGGTCGTCAAATAAATCAAAGAAAACTGTAAAGTGCCCATAACGACGGTCTATAAATGTAATCGTTCTAACTATACACGCGACTTTGTGTAGTGGCATACAATTTCAATTCAGTTCGAAATAATTGCGAAAATCTATAAAAGTAAGCATTTCGTATACGGTTCCTTTAGGTTGCAGGCGATTCTGGAACTTCTCGTCTGGATTTTTGAGGCCCTGTAGCTAAGGGAACAAGGGACGGGGCGAGTGCAAAAGGTCCGGCCGGATCGAAGTGCATCCGCGTTGCGGGCCCCATCAGAAGCAAAAAAAAAAAACAAAAAGCATTTCGTATATAATAATCCTAAAGATTAATTTGACATTTTTATAACCAGTAGTTTTTAAGAGCGCACAAATATTTTCATTAGCTACACAATACAGACTGTTGTTTAATTAATTTCATCTTATAAAAACCATTTTTGAATTGGGATAATGACTAGGAATTACAGCTTAAAAATTATAGTAAATGGATGCGATGCGATGGACTCGGCACTCGCATGATGAATCCATGGAATGCTAAGAAATTCGTCTCAAGAGTCAAAAGCAGTTATATTTATAATTTAACGGCGATAACTTAAAATATAGTATAAGTTTAACTTAAACGCAGCAACAGAATTAAGGATAAACTTCTGCAGGTTTTTTTTTAAATATTTTTTATTATACAACATTGTACTTACATTATAGATGATGACAAATGCGTTATCCAAACTTGATTGGGATAACGCATTTGTCAGGTTAAAGTACTGGTTTTTTTAATTAGCCTATTGTGTCCCGCAAAGGCGTCCAAGTCGTCGGGACACCTCTTCCTCAGCCTACCTGGTCGTTGGTGGTCATAAAGAAATGGATTCAGATGCGTCAGGAAGGGAAGATGTGGTTGGAGAAGGAGAGGCCTTTGCCCAGCAGTAGGACAGTATACGCTAATAAAAAAAATGTGTCCCACAGTTGGGTAAAGGCCTTCCCCTTCTCAATCCTCTTTCTTGGAAAAATCCCATTCTCAATTTCCCCGAAGTGGTATCCAAATCGTTGTTCCACCTTTTTCTTGGCCTACCGGGTCGTCGCGACCAGCTATGAGCGTCCATGAAGTCGCGATACTGACCCCCGTTTGCGGGTCCATTCGAGCCACATGTCCAGCCCATTCCAGCTTCAGCTTTGCTGATTTCTTCCCCACATCCACACCAGTAATGGAATGATACTGGGTTATTACTTGTTACTTTCCCATGTAACTAGGTACTATCAACTACAATATTTTATGTTAATAATTGTAAAGAAATATTTTCCCTAGAAAATGGGAAGCTACAAGAGGTAAGAGAACTATTGTGAAATGCTTAACATTGAGCGGAAAGTTTTATTTAGAGAACGCTATTAAAACTTTTGCTTTGTAGCTTTAAAGCTGCTACTTCAGTCCGACAATTTTCACATTTGCATGACTTGCGATAACGGCTTGGGACTTTTATTGTTCAATCAATTACATGGAAGTATGTTTCATTGCAAAAAAAAAACTTTACAAATACTATGTATGCACTAGGGATTCCTTAGCTATCCTTTCTTTAATCCCCAACAAAACGAAAAGCTGGGTCTTGTATTCACTAGCC
>JANCMC010003772.1:7939-23171 GCA_024363005.1 Charaxes varanes | reverse complement strand
CTTTAATTTTAGAAACATTTTCGAGAAAATTAATAAACTACTAAATTCACAGGGAAGGAATACAGCTATAAATAAAATTGGAGTATAAGTGATTCCTAAATAACAGGTTACAGTTCATTAGGCTTACTATACGTTACCAAGAAATAAATTACTGTTTCTTATGAAATGGAAGAAAATATCGAAGATTACTTTTACCGCCGCAGGGCTCGTATCCCAGTTTCCTGGAAAACTATCACAGCTCATTAAATAATATTTTATTTCATTACGTTACGTTATTACGTTAATGGTATCTTAATTCCGAAATGGTTATAATAAATATAATATTTAACTGGGTTGGTTTTTTCTAGAGTTGGTTTTTTCAGATCAGAGTGCGGAAAATCCCCATAAACATAGTTTTGAAAGTAATATCTATTGTAAAAATAAAATTATAAATAGTCTTATAAAGTACAAACTAAGACAAGTTTATAAAAAAGGGTTCCGTATCTGATATTTCATAAAGATATTTGTTTAATAGCTTCAGAAGCCGTTGCCCAATTTCGCTTAAAATAATTTTCCTAGTGAGTTTTTAGCATTTCGCATAGCATTAAGTCACACGACTTAAAATCACCGACTGCCGTTTAAGGTCGTCCCCGCAATCGCCACAATCTCAGGACTCATCACTCAGTGCCTTCAATCAGGACCCCTCTGTTTTACGTGTCTTCCGAAACACGCCGGTATTTGAAAACCAGGGTTAGAATTGGTGACCCATCTATCATCCGGCCGCGGCAAAAGCTACTTAACCTAGCGAACGACTCAAATACCGGCCTCTAACTAAGTTACGACCTCCTTATTAGGCTTCGACCTCCTTATTAGGCCAGGACCTCCTTATTTTGGTATGATCTCCTTATTAGGCTACGACCTCCTCATTGGGCTACGACCTCCTCTTACATTTGACAAAAAATAAATTTTCATTTCATTTTAGAACACATTTCCTAATTGATGCAGTTCTAAAATGCATCTAATGCATGTTAGTGCATTAAAATTAAATAAATGAGGACTCACCTTAATTATTCCTAGGAGCTTTGGAGTGCTGTCACTAGAAAATGAGTGGGTGAGTAATGTTAGTGGGTGTGTCTAAGTGAGCTTTATGTAATTTAACGTTTTATTGCTTTTTGTACATATGTTATGTTTTTTTATCCTAGAACATGCATTTACGCATCCGAGGAGGTCGTGGCTTAATTCGCGGTCGACATTGTCGTCGATCGCTAGGTTAAGTTTCTCTGACTGTGACCGGGTGATAGATGGGTGACCCATTCTAGCGCTGGTTTATATCTGATGTCCGACCGACTCCGTTTTTCGGAAGGCACGTAAAACAGTGGGACCCGATTAATGTCACTGAGTGATATTAATCGTGAGGTTGTAGAGATCGTGGGAGTTCTGAGGATGACGTCAGACGATAATCGGTCATCTGAACTGGCCCCATACCCACTGCCTCGGCAATCTAAGTAGGCTCTGGTATATAACCGGGATACCGTTAGAAAGAAAATGCATTCACGCACCCCATTCGACTAAACCTGTATACAAGTACAATCTCTGACTTGGGGTGTTTCTGTAATGCGACTCCCCAGAAAATGGAGCATCTTTTCTCGTGTCATTCCTGCCCTGCCACCTGTAGGAACTGATGCGAACCACAGAGAATGCCGTTCGCTTGTCTGAGTTTTGGGATGGAACTGTTTGATGCGCCGATCGACACGACAAGAAGAAGAAGTACAATCTCGAATAGATGTTTGAATCTCGTCCAGGTATTTTCTAAGTAACCGAAAAAGGCTTGAGCTGCCTTAATAAAATGCGACACGGGATTTCCATTTGCATAGGATCACGACGCCTTGGCGGTTAGCATATTGATTTTAACATTTTGTTAATGAAGTATACGAGTAGCTATAAGCTATATATTACCTCGTCATTACGTAGAGCTTTATCTATATATTATCTATATTTATTAAATAAATAAAAATATAGATCGTTTGTTCCTCAGGTAGGAAAATTAATGCCTATTACTGTAAACAGCTCACAGGAAGTATAATTAAATTTTTCTAGAAATATACATTATAATACATTATTTATACCACCAAATTCGAGGCGGTAATCGAACCCAGAATCACGGAATACAAATCAGGGTCACTGCCAACTAGGCCAACGGGCTAGAATGAGCCGAATATTTGGCATATCTTTAAAAAAAAAATTTAATAGCCTTATCCCGTTCTAGTACCAAGATCCGCTTAAATTGCAAAGAATTGAGTGAAGGGCGAGTTAAGATGACTGAATACCGTCTGACGTCATCCCCAGAACCCCCACAATCTCTACAATCCCACGACTAATATCACTCAGTGACATTTATTGGAACCAACAGTTTTACGTGCCTTTCGAAACACGGAGGAGGTCGGATATTTTCAAAATCAGTGTTAGAATTGGTGACCCATCCATCACCCGGCCGCGGTAAGAACTGCTTAACCTAACGATCCATTCAAATTCCGGCCACTGATTGAGCTTTGACCATCTCCACTTAAAATATCTAGCATTCTTTAAAAATGAACAAAATATGTTAAAGCTAATGTGGTTGTCAACCCTATGTGCGCGACATCCAGTAAAACTTGCCAGAGTCAGTGGTTTTAGAGCCGGCGGCATTTTTTAATTATATCCCATTAACTTTATCTACCGTTCGCTGGGAGTCTGGAGAGCGAATTACATTACACAACTTGTCGAAAATTGTAACAACCGTCAAATAAAAACCGTGTTTTTCTCCCCAACAGAGTAAACAGAGTTTACTTTATCTTTTTATATTAATTGGTGAAGGTATGAGAGCAAAGTTTATAAATTGCAATATAATACTGTACAATTAAAAAGAAAACTCAACTAGCGGACCCGGCAGACGTCGTCCTGTCTAATGCTTGGGTTTCTTACTATTTACTACATTTTATTATCCTATAATGTTATTTATTATACCCGTTCCCATTCCATTCCCGTTTATGTTCCCATTCCCGTTCCCGTTCCAGTTCCCGTCCCGTTCCCGTTCCCATTCCGTATATTAGTATAGATAAATAACCAAGTTACCTACAAGTACTAGCCATTTAAATTTATCATTAACATTATCTTTAACCTTATGATTAAGATTCATAATTTATGGATGAGCTGATTAGGCCACGACCTCCTCTTATAGTAAACAAAATTAATGGTTATAACAGTTAAGACTTCAATCTATTCTATTTTCACGCTTGAAAATACTTGAAATGAATTCGCATTTTATTTAGGAAGGTGAGTAATAGAATCGCTTAGGTCACACGTATAAAAGTTTAATTTAATGTTTATCTGAGGGTGAAACACGTTTGAAATATTAACCACCGCCAACCCGCTCTGGAAAATAGTGACCAAAACAAGGGTGACTCCACACTACACTCATATAAAATATACAAAAAAATTTAAAAGCCCGACCCACCTTTGGCTATTACGTATAATTATTGTGGCGGTGTCCTGCCTTGTCCTAAGTGTAACCGTACAGTCCTTGCAAAAATTGTCTATATAAGTCACTTACGAGTCGAAAAGCGGTCGCTGTAGCTGAAATCGGCTATGCCCAATAACATAATTTTTTTATGTAGTATATTATATGTAATACTAGTTCTATCTATCTAGAGAGTGGTCTAAGAGTGGGGAGGTCTTTGTCCAGCTGTGGGACATTATGGGCTAATAAAAAAAATAACTCTGTACGCGACTTCATCCGCATAAAATTAGATGAAAAAATAAATTAAATTTTAGCGTGATGATATATAGCCAATAGCCTTCCTCGATAAATGGGTTTACTAACTCTGAAAGAGTTTTTCAAATCGGACCAGAAGTTCCTGAGATTAGCACGTTCAAGCAAACAAATTCTTCAACTTTATATATTAGTATTGATTTGGACGTGGTTATAATTTGACAAGGACGATATGTATACATACATAGGAAAAGATAAAACAGTACCATTTGCTCTTTTGTTTATTATTCGTTTTTAATTAGTCCTTGTGTTGTCCTTGGGTTTGCTCGCCTCTGTTAGCTATTAAACGTTCTTCTAACTCAATAAAATGTCTATTGTTACTGTTTTTTTTTATTAAAGAAAGTAAACACTCTTAAGTAAGCGTAAAACTTCTTTAAGGTAACTTAATGTAAACAATTAAACCCGAGAGTATCTATTTTAGTCAATTCATTTACGGTTGATCTATGAAGGTAGACATTCTTAAAAGTGGAAAAATACTCATTATTTTAATATTTTCTGAACTATTGTCTGAACTTTTCCCGAAAACAGTGAGATTCTAAACAGTGAGATTGTTTTTTTTTTTTTGGGAATTATATGGGGCCTGTATCAGCCAGTCTATATACGGCATTATACTGTACTGGACTACTTCTCTGACCCGAAGACTCCCAAATTCACATTGTCTTTCCCATTAAGCATCCAGTTTCAGCCGAGAACTAAGAATTTTGTAATTTTTGTCTGCCTGCTACCGTTTTCTTTGTTCGCATCTTACAAGTATTTCTGAAAAGACTGGACCGATTTTGATAGATCTCTTACTACCAGATAGCTAATACTATACGAAATAACATACAAATCCTCAATTTTAAGAAAAAACTTGAAGATTCCATACAAAATATTTGAAATGGGAAAAATCTATGGAGTTACCGAGAACTAAGTCGCGAGTAATAAATAGTATATCATAATTGTCATTGTTGCATGAAATTAAGCGGTTTTTTTTTTCTATTAATTCTTTCTATTTGTTCCATTCCTTGGTATACGAGAAATGTACCTACACCTATATTTGAATTTTTAATACGATGGGAAAATCATGTCTACAGTTCACATATACCAATGCAGGAGGAAAATCCTTTTCTAATCTTTCTTTATATAAAAATCCCTAAACAACTAGACAGATTTTGATTAACTTTTCAGTTATACTTCAAATTAGTCCAAAGGGAGGCCAGCCTGAACTTTGAAGTTTGGTGGCAAAGCAGGATGGTAACAGTAACTAATATTTTACAATTCTAACAAAATTAAAAAAAAATTAAAATGAAAAAAAATATATATTTCTTTCTTTGATGTGTGTGTGTGTGTCCACTTCAAATTCCTTGTAGCTGAAGACGACGGTGTGCTCGCAAGTGGCTTATGTAGCCAATTTTCTTTTGGAAGGTCTTTTTACAAATTAAACATTATTATATGTGTAATTGATTGTCATAGGTGTTCTGCTCTTTAATTCGTCACGCTTAGCGTCGAGTTCAGCGCGACGTCTAACTTAAAAATCATTGACTTTGGTTTGAATCAAAGTCCTCCATTCCGGGCCTTTAGCAGCTTGTCTCTCCCACTGAGCGGATATTATGTCGCACTTGGAAGTCTCACAAACCGAACGAAACGCGACAACAATACCATCACTTGACGTGACAGCATTGTCGCCACTTCACGCCGTCTTATGTAAGAAAGAGGTACTGGTACCCAGTAACTCTGGCCCAATGCGGCTGCAAGGACTGCGCTACCTTTAATTAGAAAAACAGGAGTAAGGGAAAGGGATGAAGTAAAAGGATATAAAGGTAGATGGGGAAGAGAGAAACGATGCGGATAAGGGGAGTGACAATAGGAGCTAGGGTGCTTCGGGATCGCCTACCCGTGGTGTATCTGACCAGTTATCGGTCGGAGAGACAAAGGAAGATCCACCCCCTTGGAGGGGATCGAGTTAAACAAACACACGAAATAATTAGAATAAGGATTAACAAAAACAAAGGAGACTCCAACAATCCGCCATTTTAGCTAAAACACCCAGCAGAACGTATGACGTTACCGTATATTCAAAGTGCGTTCCAATAAGCGATCGCTACGTTTTAAAGTACTCATTCAGGTACTCGTCATTTGACGACTGCGATCGTTACGGTCCCGGCGAAAACGTCGACGTGACGCTTAGTGGAACTCACTGTTAATATAAAGTGACGTCACGACTACGTCGTGTGTTTTGGAGAGAATTTAAATCCTGAAATTAATGTTTTGTTTGCTATATAAACGTTAATTTCCGCAGAAATTTTAAATTTTTTGGCAATAGTAGATACTTGAGAACATTACAAACAAATTTTTCAAAATTTGTCGTAATGCTATAATCTTTTGTCACATGTAGCTCTATTTATCCACCAAAATGATAAAGGAAAGTACCTTTATCATTTACAAAAAGTTTTGCAGACTGGACTTTCTTGAAAAATAAAAACAAAGGGGCATTAAATCTCTTTGACGAGTAATGTGAAATAATTAATCCCATTATTCTATCTATACTCTATACTAATATATAAAGCTGAAGAGTTTGTTTGTGTACTTGAATCTCAGGAACTACTAATAGGATTTGAAAAAAATCTTTAAGTGTTAGATAGCCCATTTATCGAAGAAGGCTATAGGCTATATATCATCACGCACGTGATCACGTGATAGATGGGTGACCCATTCTAGCACTGGTTTATATTTGATATCCGACCTCCTCCGTGTTTCGGAAGGCACGTAGTTTATTGCAACCTTTTTCTGATGCTATTAAATTATTTACTAAAGAACAAATTTATTTAAATTATTCTAATTATATCCAACCTCCCCTGAGGTGGATAACAATTATTAATTACAAATATACTACAAAATAACCGTTTGTTATGTTTGTGATTCCTTAGATGTTTTATGTAGTTAAATATTAGAGTTTTTTTTTGTTGCAAGGAGCAAACGAGCAGGTGGTTCACATAAATGACTACCGAAGCCCATGGACATCTGCACTACTATCAGGCTAGCAGATGCGTTACCGGCTTTTAATGACGAGATCAGGCCACCGGAAAGTCTCATAAACCGTACGAAACATGACAACATACCATCACTTGGCGTAACAGCATTGCCGCCACCTCACTCCGTTCTTATGTGAGACTGCAAGAGTGGCGATACCACTAATGTATTGATCAATGACTGGGTTGATGATTAAACTAAGTCCATTCAGTCCACCCTCCCCATCGATTTTAGAGTACGGATATATTAAAGGACCTATTGAAAGATATAGCAGCCTCGATAGGCTAATAGAATGGACCGCAATCCCTAATGTACTAGATTTTTATTATATATTTATATATTCTTCTAGACTTTTAAAAAAGTTTAACTGTAGTATATAAGTAGGAGGGTAGTTGTTCATAAGACTATAAATACAATGATACGCAAGCAGAAAGAGTAGTCGTGTTTCAATAGTGGACTGAGTAACAACTATCAAGGAACATTGCGCTCAAGGTTAATATCATCAAGTAACAAATATTCCTGGTATTATTTAAGAAAAAAATCTATTCTGAAATATGCCATAAGATGAAAATACAGATACATCGCCATCATACGAGAGTAATCCCGCGAATGATACTTGCGTTTTTTATCATGTCTCAGAAATCAGATATGAGTGGCAATCTTACGGAGTGCTCGGGCGAACCGCGTCTTTAATGTATACGGATACCTGTGTATTTCATTGTATATTTATATGAGATTTATATGAGATGCTGTATTTTTTTTTAATGTTACAAGGAGGCAAACGAGCAGGCAGCAGCACCGAAGTGCCTGCCGGCGCCCATGGACACCTGCACGACCAGAAGGCCAGCAGATGCGCTGCCGGCCCTTAATGACGAGTTTAGGCCACCGGTTTGGCAGTGAGGTGTCCAAACGGTTCGAAAGAAAGAATGGACTCGAGGACTTAGATGCGTAAGTATTATAGTATGTTCACAAAAATCATTCATCTCGGAAATGAGAGGCCCATCCTCATCCCAATCTTGAGCGCGCAATGTTTCGTGAACATTGGGAAACAGTCGTCAACAAAATATTGACGCGCAAAACAAGTCAAAGACCTGCGCCGAGCTACCCCAGTTACGTGCTTTTAAGTTTTATTTACATTGCGGTTTGATGTAAAAATATTGAAGAAATTTATTTCTGAATTAAAATCGCATTGGGACAGATAGCAAAATTGATATTATACAGTATTCAGTTAAAAAAATGTACATTTCAAGAAAAAGCCGACGAAAATTTTCACCACTAGATAGTCTAGAATCATGTACTGAACCCATTCATATGCGGTATGATGTCTTTTACATCCTCTATAATAAGTTATGGGACTCCGTGGTCCTAAAAAGAGTCCTTATAGTTTCGTCCGTCCGCAAGTTTGTCCCCTCTATAATTTCCAAACTATTTCATGTAGAGACTTGAAATTTTTTAAGCCGATAAGACATACTGAAAACTCATTAGGAAACTTGTTTGAGCTAAATCGGACAACAACAAATTTTGAAAGTCATTTGACAAACACCATTATCGCGTGATACGGAACCCTTTTATATAAACGTGTCTTGACACCCTTGTTGCCACTTATTTATGTCTAAATCTTTAGATTTGTATACCGTATTGTGCTTAGTTGAAGCTGCATTAACAATATTTATTCTTCGTACAACGACATCTATTGTTAAAAGTTTATTAAATTATTAAAAGTAGAATCACACGCCCACTAACAATTGATTCACACACACATGTATAGTGTTTACTATAGGATAGGTCATAACGATCATAGGTATTATAAATGTTGAATAAACATATTACATAGCAATGTGCAAAGAATTTAAAAGAAATTACAGTTTTAAATAAGCATACCCTCAGAGCTTCAATAGCTCTACGATATAAGGTATGGACTGAAATCCGCAAGGTACCCGGTTTAAACCCCACTTTTGTTGGTGTACCTGGCTGGATTTGCTGCTGAGTGGACTGTAATTTTGGTGATGTTGAGGGTCTGGACCCCTGCTAAGGTCTGCCCACTGCACCAAGGGGCCAGTCTGTATATGTAGTCAGCCCATCTGGTTATTGCCTTATAAGTATAAGCAATCAAGATGATTTGATTACCATTTAGATGTTAATATATTAAAGATTAATTATGTCACCGTTCAAAAATATATTTAATACTATATAGCAGACGCCCTAAAATTATCAAAGCAGTCCGAAAACCCATTTCAAGTTAAGCTTAACAATTAACATGATCTCTTGAGAAAATATCCATTGTTTAAATTATATTTTAAAGTTTTGACACCAGAAAGAAGCGTACCGAAAGTGGATACGTGTCGTGCATATTTGGATTTTCAAACTATTTGAATGACTAGCGACCCGGCCCTGCATTTCACGGATGCAATGTATGAACCTTCATCTTAAAACGCTCTTTTAATTGAGGAATACCGCATTAAAATCAGTTGAGTAGTTTGACAGATCTGAGCGAGAAGCCGGAGCCAGATATAGCTCAAAGTGTTTGTACATTTTTGTCCTTGAAGACTACAAAGTACTACAAAACTTAGCGCAGCTACGCAAAGTCCCCCCGGCTACGTTGCATGATCATTCAAATGAAGCTATGCCTGACTACGGCATTAGTAGAAAATAACTAATTATAATAAAAATAAGTAATAATAACAAGCAGGATTTTATTGTACTGTGGTCTCCTAGACTACAAGGGTTAACAAGGTCGTGAAGGGTCGAGTTAGCGAAGGTTGTTTGAACAGGATTCGCTTGATTTTCGCGTGAAAGCTGTCGAGTTCCGCTTACATCCCTTTTAGGGATTTTTGTTTTTTAATAATAATATCCTTGGGGAAAACGAGGTGATAGATCAAAGGGCAACAGAGGAAAAAAATCTGTCCTAATATCATTTTTAAAGAAAAATTATATATTTATAAGAGTCTATAGAAGTCACTAGCTGACAAATAAATAATAGTAAAACAGTTTTTATACTAATACTAGCTGTACCCCGCGACTTCGTCCGCGTGGGCTACCCTTATCGCTTAGGGGGATTAAAAATAGATGTTGACCGGTTCTCAACCCATAGCCGCATATGCATGCAAAATTTCGTGAAAATCGGCTCTATCCTCCTGCGGGCCTAGCACGGTTCGAAAAGTCCGTGCTAGGCCCTCTTATGTCAATTTCATCCTAAATACAGGTAAATTTTCGAATTCGAACGGTTCGAAATGTTCGTGCTAGGGCCTCTGTTGGCTACTATCATAAATAATGTTTAAGTAAACAAAGAAACACAAGTTTGGCATGAAATTAAACCACGGTGCCGATGTTTCTACGCATATTTGACACGTATTGGCAGCCATAGGAAGAACAACGATAAACACCAGGAACAAATCAAACAATTGTACTTAAGACAGTTGTAACTTCGAATTCATTTATTTACTTAATGCGTAGGATTATAAAACAAAATTTATAACATTCTTGTCTGCCTTTTTGTAATTAGATAATCTCCGAAAGGGATGGACCGATTTCGACGAAACTGACGTTCACTGTCAGACAGGTGATTTTGTGGACAAAAATATAGACAAAAAAGGCAACCATTAACAAAATAATTAAGTCACGAAAAAAATAAAAATTCTAGAATGACACGAACGGAGACAGTGTTTTAGCTTATAAATAAATTTATATATAATTGTAAAATAGGGAAAATAATTATACTTTTATAGCAAGTCGTTATGTCACGCTCGTAATCCGCTTAAGTTGGAACTGTTACGTGCGTTAATGCGATTTGATAAATAACAGAAACCAAAGAAATTAAAACGATGAATAATTACATTTGGACGTTTAATACAAACTGAACCTTATAAGCTGCGAGCTAAGGACGGACAATTTAACGGTGAATGATTCTCAAAATCAGATCAGTAGAACTGGGAATTAGCTCGCACATCTAATTTCACAAACAACCTCCTTATATCATATTAGCATAAATATATTTTGCTTTTATTTAAATATTAGGCATAATGTGCCTATTGTCCTTGAACTTGTTACATTAAGTGAACATGTATACCGTTTAACCACTAAAAATAGACGGGATATTTGGCGAAATGCCACACACAACGCATCAAACAACTGTACCATCCTTTTCTGCACCAAATGTATATTACAGACAAACGCCGCCAAATCGAAATTCGTTGATATTGTTCATAATTTTGAGGGTTTGAATAGAAACTCTTTATTTGATTGAAATTATTAAAACATCTTGTCTTCTACCTGTAGCTTCAACCTTCTAGCGTTATGCCGGTCCAGTACCAGGGTTCGTTTAAATTGTAGAGTTGTCAAAAATAACCAAATGTTTACGACTTCTGATATATTTTCATAATCATAAGATTTTGTATAATTGTGTTTGGAATAAGATCCTCATATTATTTGATTATATTTTACGTCATTTTAATTTAACAAAACATACATAAATATATCTATAGCTCCTACGTAAGTTGTTGTAACTCCAAATTCCTAGCTTTTCAGTAGAGCGTTATGATCAAGTAAGTTGTAATATAACAGTGAATTTTTAATATATTATTGTATACACAAATACGTTATATTATAATGAGGTTTCAATTTACATGTTTGTAATGCTCTACTGTGAAGTTGGAAATTTAGGGTTGCTACAATTTACGTGGTAAGTATCGATATATGCAGCCGACTAGCATCATCAGATAAGGAACCTCTTTACCAGCGTCGTTCAACCAGCTTCCCGAATGGTATTCAGCCGTAGCGCTTATTACAACATTTAATAAACTGGCTGACTAATACTTAATGCCATTCGTGCGATAGAGTGACCATGTGATAAGTATGTCCATGCCTACGTGACAAACGTTAACATGGGTATATATCTTATACTAATATAAAGCTGAAGAGTTTATTTGTTTGTTTGAACGCACCAATCTCTGGAACTACTGGTCCGATTTGAGAAATTCTTTCAGTACAAGATAGCCCATTTATCGAGGAAGATTATAGGCTATATACCTTCACGCTAAACTTTTTCATCATATTTTACGCGAACGAAGTCGCAGGAAACAACTAGTAGGTTAGTAATATGCAAAAAGTTTCTTTGTATTTAAAGAAGAAACAGGCAGTTGAACGGTGCTGTTAAGTAAAGAAGCTAGGCTGTTCATTGAATTACTGATTTAGTTATCTGCCTGCGACATATATTTATCATTTATTTTGGAAGCTTACCTGGTGCAAATATCGAACCATTTCCTAAAAGATGACGAGCAAATTTTTGTAAATAACCTTTATCCAGAGACGTCTTTAATACGACACTAGCTGCCTCAGCGTTACAGATGACTGAAACAAGAATGAAGTTTATCTTAACAAAAGCTTAGTAATACGTGCCTAGAGTATTTGACTTAATAAGTGATAGTCATCGATTATTTTGCTAGGTTACAAGCACAGACTATTTTGCCAGTAAACCTAAAAAACGACTAATATCACAAAGTGACATTAATCGGGTCCCACTGTTTTACGTGCCTTCCAAAACACGGAGGAGGTCGGATAATAAATATAAACCTGTGCTAGAATGGATCACCCATCTATCAGCCGGCCGTAGCAAGAGCAACTTAACCTAGCGATCGACTCAAATGCCGACCACTGATTAGGCCACGACCTCCTAACTATAGATCTACCTATTATAATATGTATAACAAGGGGCAAACGAGCAGGCGGCATTCACATAAGTGACAATCGACGCCCATGGACAACTGCAACACCAGAGGGGTCGCAGATGCGTTGCCGGCCTTTGAGAAATGAGTATGCTCTTTTCTTGAATATCCCTAAGTTGTATCCGTTCGGAAATACCGAAGCTGGCAATTGATTCCGCAGAGAAGTTGGCGCCATAACAACCACCAATAGTAATTCATCATACTGTTGTCAATGTTGGTAGCACTGCAAACACGATATGTCACTAACGCCGCCATTGCGACTGACCAGAACATTCGTCTTACGTCAAGATTGTTATGGTGGCAACAGACATTTAAAACAGATTACAGTGAATATTTTACTAATAAATCAATACTTTTATAATTTCAATTATCATTATAATAAACAATAGTAAGAACGCATTATCAGTGCGTTCTAAAAGGGATCGCAACGTTCACACTCCACTCGCTTCCGGTCAATATGACCCACATCTTGAGATGGGTCGTTGCGCTGTGAGCGTTGTGTGACCGTGAGTGATGACGTCATCACTGATGTTATTTTGAATTTTAGATATATAGAATAGAAGATGAGTCCAAGACAAGATGGGAGTGTGGCTTAGATTTATGTAACAAAAACTAGTAATCACACGCCACAGATGAAAAGATGGTAAGGAGTCGTATGACATAATAATGTAGTTAAAGGATAAATCTTCCTTCGGTTCAACTTTTTATGGTTTAACGTAGAATCTTTCAATGAATTCAAGTTTGAGATGATAAGGTGAAGGCAAAATTTACGGAGGTCGCACGTAATAGTAAAGGCAAAAAATGTTTCAAAGAAGAAAAACTCTTTCGCATTCACAATAGGATTACACAAAACAGTGTCCGTTAAAACTTGTGTCATAATAGAATATATAAAAATTCAGTGTCAGCCACATTCCGCGGCGGTGAGGCGTTTGTCAGCGAGTGGAACAAGCGGAGCGCACGCGGACGGCCGCGTCGGATGCGGGTGGAGTGGAGCGCGAAATCGCACTGCGAACCGCGCCGCCCACCATCACGTGCAAAGCTGATATGAGGTGCGGCATTTTTTGCAATGCTTTCAATTGTTACCTAATGTAATTTAAGTATTATTGAAGCCACATTTATTAACGTCTATAAATAAAATAATAATTTTAGCGTCACGCATAATCGAAGTAAATATTTACATAAATTTAAAAAGAGAGTCAATCACTGTTAACATTTTTATTAGAATATTATTATACAAATAGAATATGTTTACGCTATGTAATACTAGCTGGACTCCGCCATACAACTATTAATCTTTCAGATTATTACTCTATTCAATAATATCTTACTTCCCTTACTAATTCCTCTAATAACATAAAAATTATAGTTGTAAATTGACAGATGAAAGCCCTATTTACCGCCATTATTCCATAATGTTCTTCTTCTTTTTTTTATTTGACAACAATGCAATTCTTATGTGCCAGTGCTGTTAGTATTTCTCAAGAAAAAGGAGGTTAGAATTGAAGGCGCCAACAATTTTTTAACAGTTTTAACGTTATCACACTGCGAACTCCACCGACACTCTTTATGGTTGTAGCTGATATGAGATGCGGTATTTTCGGTATTTTCTATTAGGTTAGTTCAACTTTTTCTTTCAAAGAAAAAGTATATAGGTAAGCTATTCTACAATTTTTACGTATCTCCATATATCCTTCTTTGTATTATGAAGGTTATAATATAGGAGTATCTACTTACCTGCCTTCGTAAACTAATCCAGTTCGTCATTCGTCGCAGTTCGGCTGCTCTTTACCAGAAAAGCGAGCTAAAATTCCCATCAAATGCGGGCGAATTGTTGGACGCGAAATCACACTACGGATCCATCGTGTCTACAAAGAGTATGGTATACCGCAATAAAGTAGTTTATATGGATGCGGTGATTTGGGCTAAAAAGCGTATAACCTTAAATTACAAGATGCCTGGATATTCATTAAAAGTTATTAATGATTTTTACATATAACAATTTGCATTTTTCCACTTTTCTACAACTACGTCGCTATCTATTTCTATTTCTTAATTTTTTTTTGCCAAATATGAAGAATTAAATCGATTCGGAGTCGATTTTTATTTTCAGGCAGTGTCTTTTTATCCAATGTCAACATTTTATATGAAACTTAATGAGACTGTGTGAGATGGCTTCAAAGCAGAAAATAGTGTAGTGAATATGGGGTAAGTTCCGAAATACACTGCGAGTACCGCTCAATGCTCACATTGGTGATAAAATCGTTCCGTTATACACTGCCAGTATACTGCCGCAGTAACCTATGGAAATATATGACGTCATAAATAGTCGCCATTTTTGCTTTGTGAGCACTGGCGCTTTCGAGCTTCAGTGCTCTTAGTACTTCGATCACGTAATTAACCAAAAACAGAGCGGCTCTTGTTAAAAAAATGAACAGTTAAATTAACAGAATTACATTGTTAAAAAACGTGGGCGAAGACAAATCGTGAGTTTGTAAAACCATGGTTTTGTAAAATCGAAAAAGTGAAAATGACAAAATTGAATGGGAATGTTAGTATACTGAATCGCTGTCTGTTTCAAACTGTAACCAGTATAGCAAACCAAAATGGAACACCTTTACAGTATACAAAATTGACGTCATAGCTTACAGTGCTCGCAGTGTATATCGGAACACACTCAAGAATAATGCGTAGTTCGAAGATAATTGAATTACACGCT
>JANCMC010003751.1:0-16637 GCA_024363005.1 Charaxes varanes | reverse complement strand
TTACCTATAACACAGGCATTAAGTTGTCTACATTAGGAACAGACGTCCGTGTGTCATATAGTCCTATATATTTATTTATTAATTGTCAAATATAACAATTTGACTGTAAAATTAATTATAATTTTGTATATATAGCTTTGAATAAGCATATATAGTACGCAAATATAAAGATTTGTGGGCGAATTTTGACCAGTCGGCGATCCCCAATTTTTTTTATTTATTTATTTATTTATTTATTTCACAAACTATTTTAAATAGAAGATAATGATAGCAACAAAAATCGCAGCGGGAAAATTCTACGTTGATTTGAATGTAACGAAATAGAGTCGTAATAGCATGGTAATATGCACTTAAACGGTCGTAGAACTAGATTTCCCCCACAGAACGTCTCTATTGACGATCCAGTCAGAAATTCACGTTGACCTCCCTGTTTGACGCCAATGACTCGGAATTTACAAAATGGAAGCCACAATGGATTATGACTTTGTTTCCATTATTTTTCTCGAACATCTTTAGGATTATAATTTTTCAAAAAGTTTAATTTAAATTTAAAAAGGTTTGCGTAAGATTGGAGGTGGTTTGAAGAAGAAGAGATGCATTTTTTATGATGGGGAGAAGGAAAAGATTGTCACTTGACATACGTCATTACACAGATTATTTAATATACTCTGTGAAGTGTCGAACACAGATCTAAATTCATACATTGTTAAAGCACATCTTAATATTATGTTGTCACAGCCTTAACTAATCTTTGTTCTCAATCCGAAAAAGTTCTTGTGCATTTAGGAATAAAAAGAGGAATAAAAAGTAGATGCTGTAAAAGTATTTTTTACCATTTTATGATTGTCTCGTTAAGACTGTTTTGTCGGAGTTTAGAATGTAAAATTGGTTAATATTAAACGTAATTTAATATGAACGCCAATACTAAATAACAAAAGACGAGGCCGTAGCTTAATCATTGGTCGGAATTTCAGTCGATTACTAGGTTAAGCAGTTCTTACCTCAGGCGGGAGATAGATGACTTACTCTAATACTGGTTTTAAACATTCGACCTTCTACGTGCTTCGAAATGCATGTCAAACAGTGGATCCTGATTAAAGTCATTGGGGGATAGTGGTCCTGAGATTGTAAGGGTTCCAGGGATGAAGCCATCTCCCGGCCCGTTGTCGAATTTTGGTGATCCCCCTCCTCTTTAATATATGATTCAGCCCTAATTACTGATATTTTAAAAGGATTCGTAAAGCTATTAGAATCAATATCACACATATTTGAATGGAAAAAAATGGTGTAAAAATGGTATTAGAGAAATCATTGGTGCATTTTATTTCAAAATCTATATGTGCATACGCGTGAATTAAATTAGTATCGAAACTACACTATTCAATTTAAGACGATATTATAATATTTTAGGTGCACGTTGTGATAATAAGGAAATAGGAAGCAGTAAATTTTGTGCTAACAGTAAGTTCCTTAATGTTGAAATATAAACAACTTTACTGAAAGGAAGTTCAACGTTTAATGACCGGGAATCTGAAATATTGTACGCTATTCGCATAACTTTGCTTTTCTCAATATTTAATTTTAAATGTTGTGTCCAATTTTGGGCAACATTCCAAAACATATAATTTATGAAAAGAATAGCAAGTTACCGGGTGGCAGTTTGTTTATTTTTATATCAGCAAGCGTATATAAGAAATAAATTGCGTTGTTAATAGAACTTTTAGAAATATATTTCTAGCAGAATTTCCACACAATTTTATATTGTTCAAGTTCTATAGTTTGGACGTGCAACTGCCCAATGCCCATGTTATATTTTCACATATTGCTTATTGCATCGATACAAAAATGATATCTCTTTCACTATATATTATATACAGTTATTATTAATTTCACACTCCTAAGAAATTTTCATATGCTAAAAATGGTTCATTCTTCTTTAGTCTTCATTCTTTATATTTTTGTATACGTCCTTAACGGCACTGACGTTTTTTCTTTGTGTGTGCTTCAGAGAATTAAAGGACGATATTAGTTGCAATTTCTACTCAGTAGGATGTCACCGGCTCTACGTTCGAAGTTCAAAAATTTAGATTTCGTTTTTTGTTGATGAGAAGTCTAGAACAATTTCTGACGGATCACTACTCGCTCGTATACTATAAAAACAATACTATTCCATTATCATTAAACGTCCAACACTGTATTGTATCTATGCCCCAAATAATATTAACAGTGTAGCTCGCCTCGTAACAGATTTTATATAAGGCTATCAAAGCTGTTATGTCATGAAACCTTATTGTTGATTAAAAAAATCGCAGGTCCAAAATGGCAACAGATGGCTCTGGATAGAGAAAAGTGGCAGTCTTTGGAGGAGGCCTTTATTTTTTATTTTTATTATAATTTTTTTAAATTATTTATATATATATCTACCAGTTGCTACAAGCTAATAAATAGTAAAACCACTCAAATTTGAATTATTCAACTCATGACTCAACCAATTAAGTTCGACAACACATCAGCAAGCCCTACTGTAGACTCCATTTCGGTATATATTACGGAATGAAGTGCAAATTACACTGATAAAGGTCGTAGGGTCGTTAGATAAATACCGCTGTATGTGGTAACAAGAAGGGTCGTGAGACGATCGGCCCTGATAATATTTAGGTGGCCACGATCTTAACACAGGTGAGTATTTGCACAGGATCCTATCTCAGGGCTCGAGCTCAAAGGGGTCATTGGCCTTCTTCTCTTATATAGAGATGTTTATTGGAGGTTGACATCTTGTGGCAGACAAAGAGACAGCCTTCGCCTCTGATTTTACCTGTTAGGTCTGTTGTGTGGTCATGTGCTAAAACTAGAGGTGTATTATTTAAAATTATATAAATTTTTTGTCAATCTTGCAATTTTTATTTTGGCTCATCCCGGCGGCTCAACTTTTCGAAATGTAGATTTTAAAATAATCGATTGTCAAAACTCTTTGTGAAAGTCTTTTTGAATAAAACATGTTTTATAAAGTATGTATAAAAGCTTGGAGTTTTTACTCACATAACCAAGAACTTGCAGCGACGTATTTTTCAAAGGCATATGAAAATAAAAGGCCTCTGTTATAAAAAATATAACGTCTACAAAAAGCTCTTTATAATAAAAGTTTTTGTACACTCGTTTGCGACTTGCGAAAATGCTCTGTTTTACATTATAGCGAACTGAGAGAAAATACACTTTTTGGTCTCAGAAATGAAAATGCAAATATACGACCTTGTTTTAATATTCCGAGAAAAATAAATGTTACAAAAGTTAGCTTTTTGTGGAACTATGTATATATTTGTTTATCCATCGCTTGATCCGACCTTTTTGCCACAAGGTGTTTAATTACGTTAATAACAATACTACTGGCACTGGCGTGTAAATAAATAAACATAATATCTCTTTCTGGTCAAAATTTGATCTTAAACACAGGCATTAAGTTGTCTACCTTAGGAACAGACGTCCGTGTGTCATATAGTCCTGTATATATTTATTTATATTTAATAATGTTTGTATAATACTGACAGCTGAATTTTTTCATTAGGCGTCATAGTATAAAATCATTTTGCGATGCGCCCAAATTTCTCTGATTTCCTGATAATTTCTTATCTGGCAAAAAACTCCGTTTTATATGTGAACATGTCTATGGAAGACATTTTTGTTTTGCGCGAATTATCTATGGTATGCGAGTTTATTACTACTTTATTTTATTTTATTAAATAAATACTTACTTACTGGAGAGGCTCAGCAACATTAAATAAATAAAAAATAAAATAAAATAATTTTGTCTCAGATGAGGACTGATATAAAACACAAAATTTATTTATATATAAAGACTAATTTGTACTAATATTTATATATAATTTGCGCTAATCTCAGGAACTACTAATCCGATTTGAAAATTCTTTCAGTGTTAGATAGGCCACTTATCGAGGAAGGCTGTAGGCTATATATCATCACGCTAAAATTGATTTTTTTTCTGTTACCGTTTTACGCAGACGAAGTCGCGGTCACAGCTACTCTTAAAATATATAGAGTATTTTTCTTTATGTATTTATAATGTCTTAACTCGTTGTCCAAAAATGTCTGTGATTTTTTAAGAATTTCTTATCTCTCTATCTGGCAAAAAAAAATGCGTGGTAAATAACTAATATATTAGAGGGCTATTAAAAAATTTAGAATAAATATCTATGTATAAGGAAGTTTCCATTTTCTAGTTTTGAATCATAAAGCTCTCAGTATCCGAAAGAATTGTAAATATACGGAGAGGCATACATTTACTGTTCTTACAATATTAGTCTATTAACATAAACCCAAATATGTATTACTTAGGACAGCGCGTATTATTAACAATTGTATGAGGAAGTCGTGGCTTAACAAGTGCTCGAAATTTGAGTCGATCGCTAGGTTAAGTTGCTGATTCTGCAACTGGGTAATCGATGGGTGACCCATTCTAGCACTGGTTTATATTTAATATCCGACCTCCTCTTTGTTTCGGAAGGCAAGTAAAACAGTGGGACCTGATTAATGTCACTTTGTGATTTTAGTCGCAAGAGTGTAGAGATCGTGGGGTTTTTCCATAAGTTTATACAATTGAATAGAACACAACGATAGCTTGAATTTTCTTAGCAC
The DNA here is from genome assembly GCA_024363005.1 of Charaxes varanes. NCBI lineage: Eukaryota > Metazoa > Arthropoda > Insecta > Lepidoptera > Nymphalidae > Charaxes > Charaxes varanes. The sequence continues at coordinate 11,987 of JANCMC010003751.1, read as the reverse complement.
AGCGCCATCTAGTTATCTAGAAGCAAACTAAATCAAATGTAAAGAGATTAATGTCTTTAAACTACAAATCGTTGGTCAACATAACATGTAGAATTATTTCAATTTATGTTATTCCTTGTAACATAAGCTATCTACCAATGAATGTCTGTCTAAAATCGGCCCAGCCGCTTTGAAGATTACCCGGAACTAACCGACAGACGGGCATAAAGGCATTGTAACTTGTGTTTTTACTTGAGGTATATATAGTCATATGCAGTTATTAAAAAGAAATCGACGTTACAAACAGATATTTTATTACATTTAATTATGTGTAAAATTAGGTGAAAACAGCGTGATGATATAGCCTATAGCCTTCCTCGATAAATGGGCTATCTAACACTGAAAGAATTTTTGAAATCGGACTATTAGTTTCTTAGATTTGCGCGTTCAAGCAAACAAACTAACAAACTCTTCAGCTTCATATATTAAGTATAGATGTAGATGTACCTATATACATATAGATATACCTCTTAAACTCTAAATAACTAATTATTATATTTTCTTCTTAGATATAATAGAGGCAAGAGTTTACTAATAATAATAATGTCTAGACAGAACAATAATTTGAATACCTCTATAAAAAAAATTCTTACAAATAATTGTAAGAAAAATGGATCAGTGCAAAATTTATTACACTTAAGTTGATTCAGAGCTATTCAGCTAACTGTGGGTGTATGGGAGACAAGTCAAAAGTTTTCAACATAATTTTAAATGTATCGCTGGTATTGTAATAACGGAGAAAGTATCTTCATATTGGGAATGTATGCGGTCGTATACGAATCTCTAAGGTTATTATACTCTTTCCTTTTTGTGACTTATTTTGGGGGCAAGCAAATTATCGAAACTTTTAAGCCTGTAATTTTTTGTAACCTCACTCCTGGCTGCTGTGGTTTGAGCGTAGATTTTTTAAAATTTACTTAATTAATATTAATTTATACAGCTAGTAAAATACAGCTTAATATCCGGAATTCTAAATATTACAACACATTATATTATATTACATTAAACAATAATACAATGATCAACTATGCTCAAGGCGCATCAAACACGCATGGTAATACCAGCCATAGCTCAGTGTTTGTACATTTTTGTCCTTGACGACTACAAAGTTCTATAAAACTTTGCGCATATACATAAAGTTTCCGGCCACACTACATGATCATTGTAATGATCATTCAAGTGAAGGTATGTCGTGGTAAAATCAAGGAAGTTAGAAAAGCACCATGCTGCGACTCCAAAGGTTAAACACCTGTGAACTCTCATAAATTAAATTTAATTCCTCATTAATATCATAAAAATTTTTTAGGCGTTTATTAGATTTTTTTCTGCCTGTGGAAACAGTATGCTAATTTCCCGCCGAACGCTTTGTAATTTATGTGAATAGATTAATTTTAAAGATGGATGGTATTTTTTTAATATCAACGAAATTGGCGCGAATCAATTCGTGTTTGTTTACGGTAGCTTCATGTTTCATGTTTTTCTTTTACTCCCATTCAGTAGCTGTTCGTTGATAATTATTTATCTTTTAAATTTTGTTTTCACAGTAGGTGGCAATTAGATTAATGATAAAGGGATCGACGGATAAAATTTAGTGGTACAGCTACATAATTTAATTATACCAATTGATTGCTAAAGGATCAAAGAATTCGTTATGTTGATTGAAAGCTGCGATAAAGTACTGCAATCGAATTTCACTTATTCGTCGAAATCATACATAGCTACGAACCCATAGGAGAATTAGATACTCGTATATAAAAAGTTCGCAAAATTGTTTATAAACAGCATCCTACAGGAACATTAGGAAATAGCCACAACTCAGCGTTTGCCAGAATATTTTTGCTGTTGCGAAAAATGTACTAGAAATCGCCGGCTAGTCGTTATTCGGCCATAAATCTGTAAAGCTTACAATATCCTTATTTAACGTTATACACAAAATGATAATTATTTGTAAAATGATATTCGTTAATTTCTGTAGGTACATACCGTCTTTGATTACGTTTTGCCGCCATCTTGTAGTAAAATGTATACATGTGTGTATAAATCGTTTTGCATTGTTGTGCGTATGGTTTAATTTTAATATTTTCAAATATTTATAATACATATTTTGTAACAATAGCATTCCCACACCCTTGTCTGTATAAACTAAAATTGTGCCAAACTGAAAAAAATTGTATTTCTTTGTGTGTAATAAAGTATAAGAATCAGTAAGAACTCGTTTGCCGTTCTCTTAAAAAAAATCTTACATACAAAAATGAGTTTACCTCGTCTGTTGGCGCAGTGGGCAGTGACCCGGTCTTCCGCTCCGGGAGTCGTAGGTTCGATTCCCGCCTTGACTCTGGATATATTACATTTATGTATACATATAATGTGTTGTACAAATAAATATATTTGTGTATAACAGGCGCCTGTTACCTATAACACAGGCATTAAGTTGTCTACCTTAGGAATAGACATCTGTGTGTCATATAGTTCTGTATATATGTATACAGAACTAACATTCTCCTGACAGTAACAAAACAACAAAAAAAGTTAGCGATATCGGTCAAGACGTTCAGGAGTGATGCCGTGATCATTGGAAATAGAACAATTTTTATAAATATAGATAGAAAAAGATGGTGACGTCTATCAAAGAACTTGGGATAGAGACAAAGAGTATAATAGACAAAGTAAAATTTTTCCGGTAATTCCAATAAAGGTATCAAAGAAAAAAATGTAATAACGTCAAAGTTAACAGGAAAGTATTTTCATTTCAATTAAACGTTACTCTTCCGGGAAAGTATCAGTTTCTTTCGCAGATTGGTATCACGCTTTCATTAGCCTGCGTAGATTTTCACAAAAATCGTAAAGTAATTGACTTTTTCATTGTTGCTTTGCATACTCGCTTCATCGAATTGAAAATAACTCGGTTCGACGAATTGCTTGTAATTAATCCTGTTTACTGAATCAAATATAATGAAGAATCTTTCATCTTCATGGTAAAAAAAAAAAAAAAAACTCATAAACATAATATTTGTTTTTGTTATGTCGGAGCCAGACATAGCTTCATTTGAATGATCATGTAGTGTGGCCGGAGACTTTGCGTAACTGCGCAAACCTTTGTAGCACTTTGTTGTCTTCAATGACAAAATGTCTAAATACTTTAAACTATGTCTGGCTCCGGCATTATAAGAAAAACATGCTCTTCTCTCCTCTTTCTTAGAAAAGACACGCTATTTAACTTCTTACCTCGCACAATTCCTCTGTGGAATCACTTGCCAGCTTCAGTATTTTCGAACGGTTACGACTTAGGGACTTTCAAGAAAAGAGCATACTCATTTCTCAAAGACCGGCAACGCATCTGCGTACCCGGGTGGGGGGTAAACTCCAGTCGTGCACATACTATTTTTTTGGGTTCCGTAGTCCTACAAGAAATCCTTATAGTTTCGCTCAGTCCGCCCGCCCCTCCATCTCTCTGCCTACAAGGTGGACTCACCTTGAATTTTCAGAATATTAGATATAGAGACTTGAAATTTTCCTTGTTGATAGAGCATACTAAAAACTCACTAGGAAAATTATCTTGAGCGAAATCGGACAATAACTTTGAAGTTTTTTATACTTTTATCGCGTATCAGTTGCAGAATCCTTCTATATAAGCGTCTTGAGATGCTCTTGGCCACTTCATTATTATTTGTAAATTTATACAAAGCATTTCAATTTCCTTGCAAGAGTATTGTTATACAAACCTGACAAAGAACATTAGCAATATAAACCTTTAGTTAGCTGATACAAAAGCGCAACGGGAAGGATTCTGCAGTTTATTAAAAATTTCGCGTCACATATTTTAAAATGGATTGATGCCGGCGTCTGCAATTTGTCAAGTAAAATGAGACGCGTGACATGGGCCGATCTATCTTGTGGCTCGTTAAATTCGGTTGTACATGCACTTTTGGCTTACATTTTTGCCGGCTCGTTAAAATCATTGAGGTTGCAAAGTCAGACAAAATGTTACTTGATACTAACCTTGCACGGGTGATATATTTACCTAAATGAATTTAGTACAAACCGTGGTGTTCCCACCTAGGATAGGCCTCGCTGAAGAGATTCATTATTATTCTAGCCAGTCCATCGCAACCGCACTACCCGGATCTTTTTAGGGTACCGTAGTACTACAAATTACAAGGAACGCTTGTAATTTCGCCCTCTCCGTCCCTCCGTCTGACTGTCCGTAAGCTGGTCCCCACCTTTAGCATTTCCAAACTATTAGAAGTAGAGACTTGAATTTTTCCATGTAGATAGAACGTGCTAAAAACTCATTAGGTAAATTATTTTGAAGGGATTCGGACAACAGCTTTTGAAGTTATTTACAAATACGTTTATAGCGTATCAGATACGGAATCCTTCTATATAAGCGTATCTAGACACGCAGTTTGCCATTTTTTAGTGGCTGGCCCGTTGGCGCAGTGGGCAGTGACCCTGCCTTCTGCTCCGGGGGTCGTGGGTTCGATTCCCACCTCGATCGCACTAAAAATGAAAGTATTTTTTTCTTAATTTTACGCGGCCGAAGTAGCGGCCACAGCTAGTAGGATAATAAAACGCAAGCACACTCTTCTATAGGTCAATACAGTTTGAGTCGCACCCTTTTGCCCGATTTTCAATTATAGAAAAAAAATGTTAAAGAACCATTCCTTAACTAAAATTTTGTAAAGGAGATATATATACAAAATGTTAACGAAAATCAATATAGAACATGCGGTCGTCATGACTACGGTTCACACCATCATATAGTAAATGTGTGTGTAAATCGTTTGGCATTGGTGTGCGTGTGATTTTTTTCCTAATAGAATATATTAATATTGGATTTTTAAAAAAAGTATTAATATTCGCACACCATCCTCTATATCTATACTAATATATGAGTTTTGCGCGTATATTGTGTTTGATTTAGGAACTAAAGGTAGTTACTTTTAAATAATAATTACTTTCTAATATAAAAATCATTAAAATGGTACGCTATTTTGTTGATTGAGTTAACTAAGAAAGCGTTAACAATAAAAATAGTTGCAGAAATGGAGTGAAAAATAAATTGATCACTAATCACTTATTATACACCTTATTTGTTACCCAACTCCACTTTACGGAAAATTAATCTCTATATGCTTGTATATTGATACGTGAAGCAAATCTTTTTGATGCAAATTGCGCGCACGGAGGAGTATAAAATTTAGCACAATTATAATTTACTAGTATATATTAATAGTAACCCGCGACTTCGTCTGCCCAAAACAGGTAAAAGAAAAATCAATTTTAGCGTGATGACATATAGCCTATAGCCTTCCTAAATGAATATGGATCCATTGTATGGTCCCCGTATTATAAGGTGCACGCTGATAATATTGAGAATGTACAACAGCGATTTTTACGTACGCTGTCTTTTAAATTTCATTCGAAGTTTACCTTAAGTGACTATCTCTCTCGGTTAAAGCATTTTAAAGTATTTTCATTATCAAAAAGGCGCGATATTGCATGCATGTTATTTCTTTATAAAATCATACATAATATTGTTGATACCAGACTTTTGTCGAACATTAACCTTATTGCTAGATCAAAGAGTAGCAAAAATTCGCAAATATTTAACACTCCTTTCTGTCGAATTAATATTACATCCAACAATCCAATTATTCGCATGTGTCGTTTATATAATAAGCATGTTGCTAAATTTAAACTCCTTGATATCTTTTGCAGCAAACTTCATACTTTCTCTAACTATCTAAAGAAGGAACTGACAGAGAAAGATGACGGATCTGATTATTTGCCTTAGCTTTTCTTTTATTTTTCCTATTGCTCAAAAATCAATATAGTTTCTATTATAACTTTTTTTTTTGTTGATAAGGTCACACATCTCGAATTTTACTTATATTTTACTTCTAATTTTAGTTTGATTTAATTTTTCGTTCTTAAAATAGTGCAAGCAATGATCATATGTTTTTTCGATTTGTATTCGTGCCGAGACGTGTGAACTATCGCGATATCTTTAAGTACAAGGACAAAAGGCAGAAGGGTAGTTTTTAGTTATTAGGTTTCCCCTAAGAACGGATATTGCGACAGGGACCGATTAGAGAGGACCAAAGGATCTCGCAAGTTTATATAAAGTCGTAGGCTTTTGTAACTGGCAATTGGAAAAGAGAAAGAATAATAAATAGTTAAACCGAGACAGGTAGGAATAGATTTTATGATAAGATCGGCCCAAGAGCACAAAATCGCTTTCGCATCCATGTGCTTAACCAGTTTTGATTGTTTCGTACAACAAACGGATATGTGATTAAAATCAAATGAGGATAGGTATTTATATAAATTTTTTTATTATGATACGATAACATATAAAAGTTATTGCTCGGTTATTTTTTCCTCTGGGAACCGCCGTGGCAAACGGTCTTACTACAGTAGGTCCGTTACATTATAACTGAAAGTACATTGAAGCCTATATCGACAGATCGCCACGTCGAATGCTAACCGGCGCAAAATTGAAGAGAATGCGCTAAAAATTGCATTTATTACATTTTTTATCAACTTTACGTAATTTTAGGCGGACGAAGCCGCGGACAGCAGCTAGTTATCATTATATCAATATAGCATTGAATTGATTTCTATCACTAGTTACGATATATTTTTCAACATTTAGATAAAAGTATTTGTACTTTTGTCTATATTTATTTTAAGAAATTATTTCAAAACAGTGGAAAATCCCACTTTCCCTTGGATTAAAAGCTAGTGTTTGATGCAACTAGTAAATACCCCTACCTCGCTCCTACGCCAAGCCCACCAGCCCAGAGTTGTATTGAAAATAATGATCAATCGCTCAGAGCCAGTCTGCGCAAGTGAAGTGAAGTGCTAATTTAGTTATTTTTAAGCTATCGATTGTATTGTAAGAATTGAATAAATACCATTGGGCACTAATAACTAGACTTCCATAAAGTAACGTCTTAGCTTCTAGAAAACGTTGCCTCAAAAAATCGTAAGAAATGTAATTTACAACTGTATCGACTCTGCTGTAATGTGTGGCAAGCAGAGTGACATTACGTTTGACCTCTAGCCATGCAGGCGATGCATGGATTCCATATCAGTGCACTTCCTAGCGGCCGCCGCCGATAACGCTGCCGGGACACTCGGCGTTCAATTATTGCCTTTATGTCGCAGAGTTGAGGTTCAACTTGATTAGAGGCGCGTTTTAGTACTTTAAAAGCAAGTACCTTACGCAATCGCAATATTTACATTTTGGTACGGGTGGCATCACCATACGGCAACAGATGGAACGAGTAAACAAGGCGGTCCCTCCTGCTGGACGGCACCTCCATATATCTATAGACGGTTGGAAACCTATTGGCACAGCTCCAGCTCTAGTGACGACAATGTTGATGTACCTTAAAGTATTCCTAATATTAAAATACTAAAGTTTACCGCTAGTACGATAGTAACATTACGAGTACTACGGTGCTCTTCTCCTGGCTTTGTTCCGGTGACCGACACTTGAGGTGCGAGTTAAGTTGGCCTACTTATCGTTGTTGCATCGCAACGACCGTCGAACTTAACAGCAATCGGTCCGTACGACTGTCCTTGTTCGGTTAATGAGGCAATTCATTTAGCAGTCACATGTAGCTTCTGTCACATATCATTAAATATTTAAGATTTTAGACCATTTTCAACTTCTATCACATTAATTAAGTGTATATTCGTTACTAAAATGAATCCCTGCCGCATATTGTGTCGACCGACCCGTCGGCCATGTATACCGGTCGGCAGTACGATCCAATTATAGTTTTAATACGACAGCAATTAACCTTAGCCAATGTCAAGGGCGCTGTTATCACACGTCTTAAAACCACTGATAGCAATCACCATCCGTTATCGACCGCTTGCTGACGATAGCGCCGTCAAATCGCTTACTAGCTTCTGCCGACGAAATTCTGGAGAAAATATATTCATACGTAATTATATAGTTAAATTATACACAATTCGATTTAATTTTCCAGTTATTACCATAAAATAATATGGCTATAGGTCGATCTGCTCCGTGTTTTGGAACGCACGTAAAACAGTGCGTACATAATAAGAAATTATATTACATTATTTAGAATTATTAGGATAATGAAACCTATTCCTCCCTTCACATTGGTTCTCCAAGTAGCCAACGCCTAGTTGTCGTACGGCGGACGGCCGCCGCGCAGCGCATCACGACGGTGGCGCGTGACAGACGGCAGCTCTGCCCGAAACGGATCCTTATCGGCCTCGTGACGTCTCCGTCTAGCAATTCGGTAATCCACAGCGGGCCCGCTCGTGCCTACGCCTGATGAATCCGGAGACTCGACTGGAAAGCTTCGCGACGTCAACGTTGAGGTCCCGACCTTCTCCAAGAAACAAATTATTTAATTATTTAAACACTATGAAATAAGTCATATTATGCAACTCTTATTACAATCCGCTCAAGATTAGCCTATTTGGTTATCTTGACAATTGAAGTATAGTGATATATAAATTCGCATACAACTCCAACTTCGTAGGATTGTTTAAAATCCCATCATAAATGAAATCTGAAAAGTTTTCAGCCATCTCTCAGCAACGACGCTGGTTATTTGATTAAATATTAAAGATCTGTGGATGCATAAATTACTAAGAAGTCTCGCGAGCAAAGCCCTCGGCAGGCAGTATTATAAGTACGTCGCTATATTTTAACATTAACAGCCGCCTGCATGTCAGCTATTGGAATTAATACACTCGTATAAATCGCAGTATCTGTGTCTGATAAGGTGTGAGGTAGGTCGGGTCACGTATTGCAATTCGTTGCACAAAATTGGACATATCACGCTTTTCGTTCGTGAAAAACATATGTAAAAACAGTCTCCTGCGCGTTGAATAATTTCTATGATATTAAAGCTCTGTTTATTGCTCTCACAGTGTAATAAACTTATTAAACTAGACTTTAGGACACTCGCACACCGACAATTATAAATATATTACCTACTTACGAGTGTCGTGTTCGCGTATATTCCTGATACGGGCCTGTCCACTTTTTTGATTTGATTCCCGATACATCGATTAAAAATCTTCCGCATCCCGAGAATGTTTTTGGCGAGGAACAAAATAGATACTGGCAACGACCCACATACATTATGATATAGTACGGAACACAGATGAGGGTACTCTTTTTAATAGGTAGGTATAGCAGGGTTGTACAATAATCAAATCAAATAAAAGTAAATTTGTATTAATGTACATTTATAAACTACTGCGGCCCCGGCAGAAGTTCTCTAGCTATTAACGGTCAGACGAATGGGCCACTAGCGTCATCTGTTAGTTTTCTATTTAATATTTTTTCTCAGATTCCCTTTCTTACTTTTCTTTTTATTTTTCTCTGAATTAATGCTAAGTTAAAAGACATACATTACAACAACATACAGACATAATTCAATTCGATCTAGTCGTTTTTGAGTTATAGCGGGAAATATAGCTAATTTGTATATTCAGACAGTGGCGCCATCTACCGATTTCAATTGTCTTTTCAAATCATCTACGAACCCTTTGGAGTATACGAATTAGATATGAATTAGAGGTAGCACCATGCTTGTAGCCGAATTGGGCCGGCGCGTCCGGGTACCAGTACCTCTTTCTCACATGAGATTTGTACGTGGTCCTGTGATTTGTATGGGAAAGGTTTTTAATGTTGTTTTATATTATGTATATAATTTGTATTATGTTCCTGAAATATTTAATAAAAATATGCTATTGTCATTTACTTTGTACTAGAGGATCCAGCAGACGTTTTTCCGGGTTTTAGCTCGTTTGCTATTAGCGGATTTAGCAAAGTTATTTTTTTAAATATTTGATGAAATTAGTAGGTTGAAATTTTGTGTCATGCTTCATATATTCTTTCAGAATCCATCGCACATTCATCTCATTTATATCTTCTCCGTAAAAAGTGACACTGACCGAATCTTTTATGAAATAATAATTTAGCATAAGCAAGCAAACAATCAAACACTTCAGTTTTATATATTTGTACAGAGGTAAATACACATAATACTGATATCATTATTCAATCTTAACTACTGGTTTTCGAAAGAACGAAATTTAACCGAATTTGTATTCATTATGACAGAATCCTAATTTCCTCTTTGGTATTCTAATTCTATAAATCTTTGGTATTGTCGTTGGCGGAAAGCTGTTAGTGTAGCCAAATATTTCTATATTTGCGTAACAGTAATAAAATCGTTAAGTATTACCATCAACTTTTTATACACGCCTTAAAAAAACAACGAAAGGGGTGTTCCACCCCCTGGGGAGAGCCAAATTGAAGATAATTAAGTTTATCGCTTTAATATCTTCTTGTCTTTCGAAATTTGCAAATGAGTTTTTTTAATAACGGCAAATTTGTAGCCGCTGCGTAATCCTTTTATGATTTATGGGGTTTAAATGCAGATAGAGGCGGCATCCAGTGTTTGTTTAATTACTGAATTGTTCACAACTTAAATTAAGAACTTCTTCTTCTTCTCACTTCTGCTTCTCGCTTGAAGTGTTCTTAGTTGTCTAGGGTTAAGCCAATAGGAGTTAGGTTTTGTAGTTTTTTTTTTATATATATTAGGAATACTGTTTAGGTATGTCTAATATTCCCTTTTTTCCCCTCCTATTAAGCTTAAATTAAAAGCTTGTTTTAGGAGTGGGTGCCGCAATACCCCAACGGCGGTGGAGTTTCAACCGCGTACCTTGCGGATTTCAGTCCATACTTTATACCGTTGAGCTATTGAGGCTCAAGATCAATCACTCCAAGACTACACATGCAATGTAATGTTTCAGTGATGTACGTGTAAAAAATTTTTGAGAAATAAATTATCTTATCTATCTTATCTATATATCATAGCAGACAACTCAATTGGTACATAACAAATAACACACCGAAACTAATGAAAGTACAAATGGAAATTAAACTTTTAGTTATATAAGCTCTATAAAATCCATATGGCGTCTCGCAAATGTTTAACCAAATTCGGGTACGGTTCGGCACCCGAAAGCAATCCCTTCTTATTGAATTACTATGCCCGAAATCGGATCCTGACATAGTTTGAGATATGTTTCTATTATTCCGATTTTTCTAAAGATCCTAACAACAAGGACCCTTGTTGTTGAAGAACTTCTTTTCAGTTCTTGAATATCTTTTGTTGAATATATAATTTGCTCATATTACGAGTATATATACCTACTTGTATTTTACGACTTTTTAAATTTTACGACTACATTTAGTCTTAACAATCTATTTCTCCTTTATTGGAATATGTAAAGCTTAGTTAAGAAACGTTTGTATAGTTAATTCGAAAATTAAAACGGATAGACTATCACAAGGTCTATTTTCCATACGACTAGCGGCTCCTAGCAAAGTCATTTGCCTCGTAGCGGTTTTTACTTCGTTTTTTTCATGTGATAATTTATTTGTACGTCTCGAGATCCATATTATTATTATTATAAATTCAACTATCACGCCCGGATACATAAAAAAAAATATATATACGGTTAAAGAGAATATAAATAAACTTAAATATACGCTACATAGATACATAAATATACCGGGCGGAGGATTCACCCCGGCAGGGAGTCCAAACGGCCAGCGTGAATAATAAAAAGTTTATTATTATTATTATAAATTCAACTCCCACGCCCGGATACTTAATAAATATATATAAACAGACAAATAGAGTATTAATAAACTTAAGTACATAAAATAAATAAACTTAAATATTATTATCATTATTTTTTTATTTTTTTAACTTACTGTCCTCGGCCTTTTCACCGAGTTGCCTGCATGCAGACGGGCCTGAACCAAGTCTGCTGCGGTGGTTAATTAAACATGAGTTAGATCTGTAGAAACTTCCTTACAAGGCGACAAGTGTTTAAATTATTATTATTATGAATATCATTTATTTATA
>JANCMC010003744.1:0-12630 GCA_024363005.1 Charaxes varanes | reverse complement strand
TTTAGCCAACCACAGTTTATTGTGACATAGACCTGTATAAATTGGCTTTAACATGACATCCTATTGGATACTAAATCAAGTAAAGGCACAGCTATCCTAGTAACGCAATAACTAACCAAAAACAAGCCTAGAATCTAAACTGAGATTATATAATAGAAGATTTCACGCAGGATATATTCTCAAATATTTGATTATATATGAAAGAAGTTGTGCAACTTATTATAACTATTTTCAGTGTAATTTGGATTTTACATCATAAAAGAAAAGATACAAAGGTTGATTTAATATATAACATCTGCAGTAAAAATAACTCTATAAAAATGCATAAAGATGAGGCCATAATAGTCATTAGTAATAGTCATTATAAAGCAATTTTCTACAACTGACCTAAAAATGAATTCGAAGCAAAATGGATTCTAAACTTCAGTAATAATATGAAACGAATGAACACAATAGCTACTAGTGAAAAGGATCATCCATAAAGTTGCAGTTTCTATTGGAAATGTAGAAATAGAACTAGGCAACCAAAATTGAAAAATTTTCACTAAAAATACCAAGGAGTTTTTCGCAATGCAGTGCCTGATTGTCATTGTTATGGATTCTTATACCTAGAAGATAAGGTAAAGACAATATTAAAGCTAAGAAGGATTAATTTCTTATAATGATTAGAGTATACTAAATAATCTATATCTATATCTGAAGCTGACGAGTTTGTTTATTAACTAATCTCAGGAACAACTGGTTCGATTTGAAAAATTCTTTAAGTGTTAAATAGCGTATTTATCAAGGAAGGCCATAGGATATATATTATCTCCTTAAAATTTTTCATTTCATCTAATTTTACGCACATGAAGTCGCGGGGAACAACTAGTTTTGTATGAAATATGCAATCTTTCTATCAATCGTTCAATTCTAATCAGATAACTTCCTCTATGTTATCCCTGTCATATATGGGGAATACTCTTCACTTAAAAATGAATGACAAACATGACGCTATCCTATCTGATTTCTAAAGTTTCACATGCAAATTTTATTGCCAAGTACTAAAAGATAAAAGTGTGGAACGACCCGAACCGAATGTAGGTTAATCTAACTAACCGATAAAGTAGGATAATCCAAGCTCAAAAAAGGGACATCTAAAAATCGAGTATTTTGGGCCGCTGATGTCCAGCGGCTCCCTGCGAACCTCACCAGATCGTCCGTCCACCGTGTAGGAGGCCTTCCATGAGGAAATCCATGACATGAATGAAATACTAAACTAATTTGCTTAAATCGTCTATTTTATAATACTTTAATAACCAACAAATCCATTAAGTTTTTAAAAGGTGGATTTATAAAAGAAAGATGCAAGCCACAAGTGACTTTTTTTAATTACAAAGCGCTTGAGCTGAGGCGGTCACATCCTAGTTAGGTTTTCATCACGAAACGCTTCCGCAACGAGATAAACTTTCTTTTTAAAGTCTAGAGGTTAATCTATTTCCACTTGCATTTTTAAACGATAAACAAAATTAAGCCTTGAGCTTTTGAAATACAAGGAAGACAATTTAAATTTTATAAGCTTGTTCGCGTGCGGTCGGAATTAAATTCTTTGTGGAAAAAATTTAATTTCTTTAACTCAGTTTTGTTTTCTAACAATGTTGTGTGTATGTGAGTTTTTAATAATTTATTTTGAGTTCAAAGACTATCGTAATGCTAATACGTGAAGCAAAAATTTTCGGTACCATTTTATGAAAAGTGCGCGGACGGATTAGCATAAAATTTTTCACAATTATAGTTTATTTAGAAGAGGGTGTACAAATGCTAATAAATTTTTGAAATATGCACTCTCATGCTCTAAATATATTAAACTATTAAAATAAAACCTCACGCACACCAATGCCAAACGACTAATACACACGTATACATTTTATTATAGGAAGAAATCATAGCGTAATCGTGACAAATGTAACTCATAATAATTGTCAAATAGAACACAATAAATATATCGTTGTACTACGCAAGAAGTTTCGTGGCCGCGTTTCGACCAGCTGGCAATCTCTAGTGATAAAAAAATATTATTTATTTAAAGTTCTTTATTGTATAAATCATTTACCTTGGGGGTAATTAGAGTCAAGTTTTTTTTTATATCGAAAATTATATACAAGCGCATTCATTTGAAAGAGAGCTTAGATCAAACGTACATAGAGCTCGAGCTAGAACAAGAGCATTCTTTCTTGATCCTTTAGATAGATAGATAGATAGATAGATAAAATCTTTATTGCACACAGTAAATGAATTTTACAATATAAATTACTATAAAATTAGTGATATTTTATAAAAAGCTTATATTTTATAAATTGAATTTAAAGCTCTGTTCAATGTCAAATAGCGAACATTTTGAAATAATGTAGGAATACATTTTAATGAAAAAATCCATACTGTGTGATTATGTGTTTAAAGCTTTTATTCGTTGACTGATGACACTCAATTAGCTTTCATCAGCTTAGGGTTTTGATAAAAAGCACAGTCACGTCTTTTAGTGGCCAGCCACACAACTGCGCAGAACAAACGATTTTATCAAAGGCTTTGTGGGTTCGTATTACATTACGCAATAGGAAGGTCGTTATAAAAAGGTTTCTATGTTTGGAAATACGATAGCTATATTAACGAATGTTTTTCTATACTAAAGATTAACTCCGACTTTGTCTGTATTGTATGATTTTTATAAAAAATGTATTCACTACTCAAAGGCCTGCAATGCATTAGCACTTATTAGTGATGTGGAATTAACCACAAGCTACAATGTTGAAAGAGCTACAATCGTGTGATTTACAAGGAAATACCTGCCTCGAATAACCATCGATATATACGGTGTTTCCGAACTGATACGCAGTATCAAAAAACATAAAATTCCATTGAAATCCTTTAAATAGGTTTAAATTGTTGTTTGTGCTACATAGGGCCAAAACAAAATTTTGTTGCCTGAGTTTGTGATTTTGAATTCAGAGAGAAGCAAAGGATTCATAATGGAATCCCGAGCGAGGAATTGAAAATACGCCACTCGACAACAAATATTTTGGCGCCGCGTGACACACATTGTTTGTCATTAAAGCCATGAGAAAATGCCAGTACCTACATAACTTTTGACAGCGCATTGTAAATGAACAAATAATTAAAAAAAACTTAATATTTATATTAGACTAGCTGTGCTCGTGACTCGGTCCGCGTAAAATTAGGTAAACATATCATTCAATTTAAGCGTGACGATATATGGCTTATAGCTTTCCTCGATAAATGGGCTATCTAACACTGAAATATTTTCAAATCGGAGCAATAGTTTCTGACACTAGCACGTTCAAGCACACAAACAAAAATACCCTTCAGCTTTATATATTAGTATAGAAACATTTTGACAACTCGTGATAGAAATCTTTAGTCTTATGAGAGACGGAGATAGTTTATTTTATTAAAAATAATAGAGGTCCTAATAGAGAACCTTGTGGGACTCCAGATGTAGTTACAAAGGGTGCTGAAGTAAAACCATCTACGATAACAAATTGGGACCTATTTTTAACATAAGACATTGTCCATCTGAGAAGGCTGCCTTGAATTCCCATTGCTTCTAATTTATTGCATAAGATATTATGGCTGACGGTATCAAACGCCTTCCGGAAGTCGGTGTATATACTGTCTACTTGAGCTTTCTTATCTAATGCATCATATATGTAATTACTATACTCAAGAAGGTTAGATATAGTCGATTTTTTCTTAACAAAGCCATGTTGTTGTGGGGCTAAAAAAGGTTTTATATGATAATATAAATATTCATATATAGCTGCTTCAAATAATTTACTGAAGGTACTAAGAATACTGATAGGTAAGTTCTAATAGGTAATTCAGTAAGTTTATCAAACTTTTGAGGGTTTTTATTTTTTTTGCGGTCCCCTTATTAGTTAGAAGCACAGTGGCTCCTGGTAATATCAACTATCTACTAAAGAAATTCTCATCCAAATAGGTCCAGCAGTTTCGGCGATCATCCGAAACAAAGAGATAGACAGACATAATGTTTTAACTCGCGTTTTTTAAAGGTATCGTATATAAAGTCATAAGCAGTTATTAAAAAAAATCCGACGATTCAAACAGACGCTTCAATTATATTTGTATGTATAAATCCTTTGCATCTTTTTACGCAGTTTAAATAAAATTCTAAAAAATAATGCTTCATCCAAAAACCCTTAAACAAAGCTCGCTCCGGAATTAAAACAATGCTTGTAACAACAGTTCAAACGTCTTGAAATTTTGAGGGGACATAATGCTTTCTAATTCTTCACTGCCTGCTGTTTCTGGGTAACCCACTACAGAAAGGATAGGTTTAAGATGTATATGTGAAAGAAAAAACAAAGATAATTGAAAAAAATATTTATCCAGTTATTTTACATTGCAAAGGAAACTCATTCAATTTCCAAAATTACCTACATTGAAATGTAAACATAAATGGAAACTCTTTCGCACTCGACTCAAACAAAATTCGCGACTCCAGAAAATAACGCCTCATCCAAAAACCCCCAAACAAAGCCGCGTCGAGTATTAAAACAATGCTTGTAATAATGGCTGTTTTTAAAAATTCGGTATTGAACGAAAAATTGACTAAATCCATATGGATTGGAATTTGAATTTATTACTTGTCCGATATTAAACAGATAAACTTTTTATGTTTAAATATTTATGTATAATATTTATACCATAGAGATTACATAAAGGAGTAACATCTCTGTATATTAAAAATGTCCCTCGAATCACGCAAATAAGTAATGGTAAATTTTAAAGGTTATTATTGGTCAATTCATACCTTGCCGCGCCGTTATGGAAGGTTATATATAGGACAATCCATCCACTACGGCTACACTCATAACATAAAATTTGGCTACACCAGCGCCATTCTGGACGGCTTTTGGACTACTATCTAAGTTATAATGTTGGACACTTTTTCATCTTTTTCCCTAAGAAATGTTACTCCTTATTGTATTCTCCATAATATATACGTACATTATACAAATTTATTTATTACATGAAAATAGCAAATATCAAGTACAGACTTCAAAAATATATAGAAATAATTTTATTTTTATAATACAAAATAAGTATTGTGTACTATATATACAAAAATTGCTTAGTTATTTCTAAGATAAAAATGTATTAAATGATAATGCAAAAAGATATTATGAGTATTGTCTGATGTTTTTAATGGTGTATCTTAAAAAAAATACTAAAATGTTTGATTGTATTCTTATTATAAGGAAAAACAATAAATAATGTTGCCATTTGTGGGAAATTTGATTCGAATAATGGTGTTTTAATATGAATTTAAAACATTTCTAGACTGGTTTTTGATATATTATGTGATATTAAGTGTAAAACATTTTTTTTTGTGTTGTGCCTGACGTGACTTCCAATCTTATAAGACATTATACAATTTTGTATACAAATATACGTAATTATTTAGGAAGAAAAAAAAAACAAATTTATTCATTATAAATATTTATACAGTTAGTCAGGTCTAAATAAAATGTGAATAAAACGATATTATACACAATATTTAGTATACGATTATACATTATGAAAGTTATACAAAAGTGTACATTCTGGTAGAGTGAGCACTCTAAGAGTTAGTGAACAAAAGTGCCTTAAATATGTAAGCTACATAGATGTGTTGATTTTTAATGTTTATATATTATTTTATGATACAGATATATATATTTTTAAAATAATATAAACCAAATTATAATTTGCACTAATATTTTATTCACCACATGGCTCATACAACATTGAGACATAAGACATAGTACATTGATTAATATAGTTACTGTCAAATATACAAACAAGACTGGAAACATCAGTTTCTTATGCCATAAATATAATAAGACAGACGAATTTTTTAGCATTTCATGGGTCCATCGCGTTGCAGGGGCAGCAACCGAAGCAGTGTCTGGGATCTGCGGCACAGGTGTAGATTTAATAACCTTTTCCCATGCTTCCTTCTTCACCCTTTCACTGCCACTATTCCCTCCCCTGCCTTAACCCAAAGCCCAATTATATTATGTAATAATTTTATTTCAATAACAATATAAAATTTCATTAAGAATGCCTTCAATGACCAAATGTCAACATTGAATTAATTCGCGTTTTAAATCAGGCAGTTTGTCAGAAATTTTAAAAAAGTATAGATTATAAAGTGGCCCATAATGTTCCATAATATTGCACTAGGCCTATTTATTAATTGGGTTACATTAAATTTACATTAAAACAATATTCTCGTAATACAAATTATGAAAATGACAAACTTTGAAATAAATTATGTATTATACGAATTAAAGATTTCGAAAATGCGTCACATTTTTACGCGAGTTTATTCCATTTACACGAATGTATTCCATTATTTACAATTACTTTTTAAACGATATTTTACGACTTTTAATACACTAATTAAGTACAATTTTTGTGGTGTTGTGATAATAAATCTATATTTATATAATTAATCATAGCACCTAATATAAAAAATGCACGATCTTCCTTCTTTAACAATTCAAAAGCAGAGCTCATTTTTTTTAATTTGATATCAGCTAAGGTTTTCCGTTTTTGCGCTTAGTCCTGATTTGTACCATTTATCAATTGCTATTAATTAACTATGAACGAAACCTAATAAATACTGGTAATCTGAGGATTTTTCAGATTATATCAAAATAACTATAGATGATTACATATTTACTCCATAATTATTTTATTTAATGTAAGAGTTTAGAATAAGAATAAAAGACTAGATGTATTTTACATTAACAACAAGAGTTTCCAAAAGGCTTTTCCTTATATTCTTACTAGTAAGGCACGAAATGAAATTGTGTATAACCATTCATTATGTTTATGAAGAGAAAATTATCAAAAAAGTGATTTTGCTAAGAGTATTATTTTAGAAAAATAAAAGTTATTTAAGTTAATTGAGTAAAGTAACTTTAATAGTAATTTAATGAATAAAACAAATACTTACAAACAATAAGCAAACAGTCCAATGAACACTATTAGATAATTGGCTTGAAAATACTCTACATTTCTATAAAATCTGCGCGACAGCCTTGGTATGGAAGCAGGAGCCTGTAAGTAATAAAAAAAAATAATATATATATATTTTTTGTTTAAAATATATTCGATTTTATTTTCCTTTTAAAGATACTTATATATACCTAGTATTTCTGTTGCATTACCAACCAAGATAATTCTTGTGCAGACAGTGAGTGTGAAAGTATTAGAAACTTTAATTTCTTTATTTTTTTTTAAAGGGTATTTCAACAGTGTTACAAAGATTTAATTTCAATATACAATAATTACTAGTTTAAAACTTAAATAAAAAAGAAGAAAAACAAAATATCTAGAATTAAATTAATTACTAAGACTGTTCAGAATATGTTTACGTGTGTATCAGAGTGTATGTGAGTGTGTAAGGTATGTGTGTGATCTGTGATTGTGTTTTTATACACATAATTAAAGTAATGTGTGTCTAAAGTAATACAGTCACTAAAGCTCTGAAATTTCCACTACAGTTCCTGTAATCTGTAAAAGTAAATAACCCTCCTTCTGTCACAGTTGGGTAAAAAACTTTTAAACCTTAAAATTTTCAGTAGCTACAAATTGCGTCCATGGTCTGCGGGTATTCAGCACCCCCATCACCATAGCTGGCCCAGCACCACTCCTCACATTCTGCAGCAACCTGTAAAACATTATATTACATTCAAACAGAATTTACTCCTAGAATTAACAGAGACACAAGGAAATTGTTTTAAAAAGCACTCTTATAATAATTTTATGAGAGAAATCATACATGCATTATTTTATATTTTGTCTCTTGCATATGTCAAAATATGAGAGAGGTATAATACTCAATCTATCTTTCGGTGGCCTAATCTTATAATTAAAGGCTGGCAACGCATCGTCTAGCCTCCTGGTGGTGCAGATGTCCATGTGATGTAGCTGAAAGAAAAGTAGATTGTGCACCTTGCTGAATAGTGAAAGAAATAGGGGACGAACTTCTGTCATTTTACAACGACATTGCTGAGCTGGAGAAGAACTCAGAACCAACCGCACCAAATTCTCCTGAAGTTCCCCCACCGCCACCTCCGCCGACCATCTCCGAGAAACCAAAGGAGAGATCTAAGGAAAGAGATAACAAAGAAAGAGATTTTAAAGATAGACACAAGGAGAAAGAAAGTAGAGAAAAATTTAAAGATCGAGATAGCAAAGAAAGAAATAGAGAAAGGGACAACAGAGATGTGACAAAAGAAAAGGATAGCAAAGACAAAGTTTCCAAAAAGAAATCGAAGGTATTTAAAGATATATAACTAAATATTTATCTGCCTTAACTTAAAGAGTCTCTTAAAGGTTTTAAAAGGCCATCTTTCTTGCAATATAGTCAAAACAAAATAGTTATAATTGTCTTTAATGAATGCCTATATGTTAAAAATGCCTTAGATGAATTTTAAAGCGGTTTGTGATAATTCCTACTAATATTATAAACGTGAACATTTGTACGCATGGATGTATGTTTGCAGCTCTCTCACAGAAAAACTACTAGATGGATTTTAATACAACTTTACAATACTGTAGTTTATACTTCTGAACAACACATAGGCTATAAATTATAAAGATGCTTTGTTAATTGTGCAAAATATAACGATAAATGTCAAGTAAGTATGAGAAAATTCCGCATTTTGATAGCTATTCTGGCTTGCACCCAAAAACCGTTAGAGTTACACGTATATTGCGTATGAAGAAAATGTTTATCTTACATAATTCTACAAAAAACTCGAGACAGCATATATCTATCTTTCATATTGTAAGTCATCAACTCCAAAATAGTGAACCATTATGGAACGGGAAAGGGGAAATGGAAACGGGGACAATATTACAGGATAATAGAATGTAGTAAACAGTAAGTAACCAAACGTTTGGGTAGGACTACGTCTGCCGGGTCTGCTTTTGTTAATATATGCGGAATATAGAATATATGCGGAATACAACCACATACCTACCAAAATACCAGGCATTGACATATTTCGCGACGATCTATCTAGTTTTAAAACTAAGCTAGTGGATAGTTTCAACTAGCCACTGACTTGCTTTTGAAACTAGATAGATGATTGTTTTGATTATTTTATTGAAAATAAAATTTTATTATTAATTAAGAGACAGTTTATATTTCATCAAATCTTTCATACAAGTCTTCATTTAAAAGACTAATGACCAACTGCGTCGTCCGCGTCTTCAATGTAGTAGACGCTCTCCCTTGTGTGATGGGAGATTGAAGCTACCGCATGCGAGACGCTGCTGTGGAAGGGCATCTTCTTCTGCACGTAGTGGATGATGATGACCCGCTCGAAGCATTTAGCCTACTGATACGGTGAAATCGGTACCATCTGCGTCGGTTTAGCGGGGAACCCTTTTGGCTTGGTGATATAATCTACAATAAAACAAAAGTCTTTCCTCTATAGAATATTAATTCACATTTATGTAAATTGTAATAACGAGATATAATATAATTTATAAACTGAATAAAGTTTTAAATTGACAGCAACAGAAATTTTGAAATCTGCTTTCGTATAAGGATAATAGGTAAAAAGACGTAGTAGGCTGTAGGACGTTGGTTGATGCACGTTGTTGGTTCTCCCTCATGGTTAGCAAGATATTGCCATCTCGTTCGAAAGCCACGTGCTCGTCTGCGAACCATGTAATACGTCACACTCTTGTTTCACATTAAATGAACGCTCACGTGTTCCTGAGCGTGAACAGTAGTGACGCTCGTAACCTATTTTATCGATAAACTTGATATTACTATATTCATATTAACAAAAATTGTATCTACATTTATTCTTTACCAAAACTCTTCCTCGCGGTGTATCATGTGTGGTAAGATGAAATAACTAGCAAAAAGCTGAGCTTTAGGCGGGCTCGCGTAGTTTTTCAAATATTATTTTTTTTATTATATTTCTTATTTGACAGATATGAAGTTATTTTAATGTGCTAGAGAACAAGTCTGTAAGGCGTGATAGTTTTCAGTAAAGCATAACACAATACTGCTCAGGTTGTGGATAGTGTTAAGTAATAATTAATGATTCTGTCATATCTGTGTAACTCAAATTGGGTTTAATTATCTAATAGTTGGTAGTCTTAAAATTTCACTTGACTCGACTCACTAAATAATTCCCTTAATAATGTAATAATATATTGATACCACAATTCCCTTGTGGAATCAGTTGCCTGCTCCGGTATTTCCGAACGGATACGACTTAGGGACCTTCAAGAAAAGAGATGATACACGGACGTCTGTTCCTAAGGTAGACAACTTAATGCCTGTGTTATAGGTGAAAGATGCCTGTTATACACAATATTTTTATAGAAATATATACATATAGATAATACACCCAGACTCGAGACGGGAATCGAACTCACGACCCCCAGAGCGGAAGGCAGAGTCACTAACCACTTCGCCAACGGGCTAGTCAAGTCCTGTACATATTCAATTCACGTACATATTCTAAGAGGCTACATCTAGCAAGGTACCTCTAACCAAACTATAAGAACATTTAAAAATATTTATATGCAATCAGAGACTTTGCCTCTTTGGAAGAAAAAGTAATGTTTTAAGATTTTTTAGCACTCAAGATACTGACTAGCTCTATGGTACTCAGTTCAACCCCAGTCCCACTGAGCTATGGTCGTGCCCTTGACAAGTTTGAAAAAAAAAACTTAACTAGGTCACACGAATAAAATATCTAAAAGCAGGCCTTTTTAATAACCTCTTTTTTGGGGGCACGCTAATTCTCGAAAGTAGTAAATCCATAATTTTTTGTACCCGCTCCGCGTCCTAGCCATTGTGTTTATATTTGAAAATACGTATAACTTCAGCCGAGTGGACAGGGCCCTACGCAACCATTACATTTTTAAATTCATTTACAATTTTTCGATATTTCCAAAGGGGCACTGGGTGCACCCAAGTGCCCTCACAAAACAGCCCTGGCCTAAAGTGTACCAAGTACCAAATATGAGTACCTATTCCTTAAAAGGCTGTAGTAATTATGAGTCTCACCTCTCATACATCCAGGGAATCTCTCAGACACCGCCTTATCATAGTCCACGGGAGTGATGTAGTTGCCCAAAGCTGACTTCTTTCCTGCCTTGGCCGCTGGGACCACGTCTCGCTCCTTTTCCGAGCAAATGAAGGTGCGGGACTCCACGCGTGCCACGTCAGCTGGGTCGGTACGAGTGAGCCAACTAGGAAGATAATAAAGGATATAGTCTATCTTCTTCTTCCTAGAATTATCCCGGTTAAGTACCAGGTTTCGCTTAGATTGTAGAGGATGTGGCTGTGGGGCGAGTTAAAATGACCGATTGCCATCTGACGTCATCCTCGGAACCCCCACGATTTCTACAACCTTACGACTAATATCACAAAGTGACCTGCCTATGTCAGAAGACATAGGCAGGAATTTCCAGTTCTGGCGCGATATCCATCGATATTACCATATCGCTGATATCCTTTTTTAGCTCGCACATAAAGTTTATTGTACAGTAAAAAGGATTCGCCATCTTAAAGTATTTATAATTTGTATTGGCGACTGGCTCGTTGGGGTAGTGTACAATGTACAGTACAGCAGGGTGCCTTCCGCTCCGGGGGTCGTGGGTTCGATTCTCGCCTTGAGCTGGGTGTATTAGCCAGCTCCATGGCTTAAAACATTAAATAACATCATTTATCTTTTCAAATATGCAAGTATTTTTGTTTAAAAAGATGATCCAAGGTACTAGAATACAAGCTGGATGATAGTCTAACTCTAGTCTAGTACAGTTTTAAGAAATATTCTAATCTAATTGAAACTATCATACTAAAGAAGCTTAACAGGCCAGAAATAAGGACTTAATCTTGCATTGAAAAAGGATTTGGATATAATAATGAATATAAAAATAAACATCGAAATACAATTGGATTATGATATAATTAAAAAATGCTATGCGATTGTCATTTGTCTGTCAGAATTAAGGGGAATATTTGTTAGCGGGTTGGGCTTTTTTATGGTGCAGAATGTTAGACCAGAACATGCATTGTATTGAAATGTGGGTGTTCCAATGGTCTGGGGGAGTTACCAGAATAGAAAAAGTCCAGAATGGTTACATACGTGGAACATGTAAAGTTGCTCTCATACAAGCAAAAATGCGTAAGAGCAGACTGCGTTGGTTCGGGGATATGATGTGCAGAAATGACTATCACGTGACAAAGTCATCGTTGAATAATATAGGAGGGAAGGGAGGCTGAGAATGTCCACTTACGATTCAAAATACAAAATACAAAAATATTTATTTTCCAAACAGGTTATTTGTCTAAATACAGAGCGTTGGGGCCAACCCTATAAGTTACTATTACTAGTACTTGTAGCGGGCGGCCCCGCTCTTCTATAACATAACATATCTTAGGATACCCATTTAGTAATTAAAAAGTGGCCTATTTATACATGACAGTGTAAGTATAGAGTAGTGCGTATATATAATATATATTATGTGTGTGTTTGCGTTTGTGTGTGTATGTACTTGAGTGTGTGTTCAAAGTCCAAATAT